>SNQJ01S0022463.1:32332-53661 GCA_010110895.2 Picea sitchensis
AAAGGAAAATATGAGTAAGCTGGATAATAAAGCTGAAAAGTGTATCTTTATTGGTTATAAAGATGGTGTGGAAGTTTATAAGCTTTGGAACCCAAAAACTAAGAAGACTGTTTACAGTCGAGATGTTGTTTTTAGAGAGGTAAAAGATGTTTCCAAACAAGAATTCCTACCAAGGAAAGAAGAACCTGAGAAAATAGAGCTTGAGTTGGATGATGCAAAATTTGAATCATCTGAAGAAGATGAAGTAGAAGAAGAAGAAGAACCTCATACCCCAATATTGATGAGATCAACGAGAGAAAGAAGGAAACTAGAAAGGTATAGTCTACCCGATTTCCGTTCCAATTTTTCTTTATCTATTACTGATGATGATCCCAGAACTGTAGGGAAGTAGTGAATTCATAGGATAGTAAACTATGGAAGAAGCCCATGGTTGAAGAAATGGATGCCTTGGATAAGAATGAGGCATGGGATATAGTTGAGTTTCGAACTGGAAGAAAATCTGTTGGTAGAAAATGGTTGTTTAAGAAGAAGTTTAATGCAGAAGGTAAAGTGGAGAAATACAAAGCTCGGTTAGTAGAAAAAGTTTATTCCCAGGTAGAGGGAATTGACTTTGGTGAGATTTTTTCTCCTGTTGTGAAGTTAACTTCTATTAGATTTATTTTATCTATTGCTGCTTCTTTTGATCTTGAAGTGGAATAGATGGATGTGAAGACAACATTCCTACATGGGGATCTGGAAGAAGAAATCTACATGAAGCAGCCATAAGGCTTTGTAGTGAAGGGAAATAAAGAATTGGTCTGTAAGCTAAAGAAGTCACTATATGGTCTGAAGCAATCACCTAGGATGTGGTACCAAAAGTTTGACACATACATCCTTGGATTGGGATTTGTGAGAAGCAGGGCTAATCACTGTGTATATTCCAAGCAGGTTGGTAATCACTTCATTTACGTAGTGTTGTATGTTTATGACATGTTGTTGGTAGGAAATAACATGGATGTTATCAAGGAGGTGAAATCACAACTATCCTCCAAATTTGACATGAAGGATCTCAGTGTTGCTAACTTCATTATGGGAATGGAAATTAAAAGAGATCGTGCAAACAAGAAACTCTGGTTGAATTAGAGAAAATATGTTGAGACAATATTGCAGAGGTTTAATATGCATGGAAGTAAACTGGTCAAGGTTCCTATTCCTATATGTGTAAAGTTATCTGCAGATGTGTCCCAAGACACTGGAAGAAGAAGAGGACATGTCCCATGCTCCATATTCCAGTGCAGTTGGCAGTTTGATGTATGAAATGGTCTGTACTAGACCGGACATTACACATGTAGTGGGAGTTTTGAGTAGGTATATGTCAAAACCAAGGAAGGAGCATTGGACAATAGTAAAGAGGGTCTTCAAGTATTTGCGTGGCACTACCAATTATGGATTGTGCTACCAAGGAAGACCAAGATTGGACATAGTGGTGGACATACATGACTTTGTTGATGCATACTGGGCTGGAGATCTAGATCGCAGAAGATCTACAAGTGGGTATGTGTTTAACCTATTTGGAGGAGAAATCAGTTGGATGAGAAAAAGACAGGCTGTAGTGGAACTCTCAACTACAGAAGTTGAATACATGTCAGCCACTCATGCAAGCAAGGAAGAAGTATGGTTACAAAGATTGTGTTCAAGTATTAGGCTGGTACAACAAGCAGTGAGATTAGATGACAGTCAGAGTGCAATATTACTGGAAAAGAACCCAACTTATCATTAGAAGACAAAACATATTGATGTTCAGTATCACTTTGTGAGAGACATGGTTGAGGAAAAGAAAGTGTTGCTGGAAAAGGTTGACACTTTGAAGAATGTTGCAGATTTATTGACAAAATCTGTGAGCATACAAAATTTCTCCTGGTGTAGAGTAACAATGGGCATTGCTGCCCTAGATTGTTGACTATATAACCTTGTGGACCCTTGGATTCAAAGAAAACAACAAGTGGTATATTGTTGGGTATATGTTATATTCTTTTCATGTGTGTGTGTGGGCGTGTTAGGTTCGACAACTGCGTCTGACGATCCCTCTAGTAGTGCTCTTTGTGTCATGTGCATCGAGCGCTTCCTAGGGGGGTCCCAAGGGGGGCCAGGTATGCCCCCCACTAGTTACGCGCAACATTCAGAACCAGGCGGTAGCCCGGGGCAACGCCACAATTTTTATTTTGGGCAGTTTTTGCTATTTTTAGCGGATTTTTCTATTTTTAGTGGTTTTCTAAATTAATCCTGGATTAAGGGATTAGGGTTTTGGTATCTATGGAATACCTAAAAACATTGTATATATATTGTATGGTGAATGGTGAAATTCGATATAATGAATATAAGAAAGGTTTTCCCGGTTGAGGGTTTCCGGTATAAATCTCTGTGTACTATGTGAATGAGCCATTGATTAATTTATGTTTTGCTTAAGAATATATATGCATTGCTTTACTTCGCAGGTTTAAAACTTACAGGTGTCACACCCCTCATTCACTTAGGCATGCTACATCACAATAAAAACAAATTGGTCGTGACATATCTCATTGTTTCAAACTTTCCTTTGTCGCGACATATCACAACACAAAAATGTTTGTTTTTGTGCAGTACATTGTGATTTCCCAAACTTTCCTTGTGACGTGTCTCATCGCTCCAAAATTTCCTTTGTCATGACATATCACATCACATCTAATTTTCTTTCTGTGCGAGATATCACACTTTCTCAAACTTTCCTTCATCATGACAAAGTGCGTATTGCACCTAAAATTCCTTTGGCCACACCATATTGCATTGGTGCAAACTTTCCTTTATCGTGACATATCACATCACATAAAAGTTTGTTTCGATGCAACACATCACGCTCTCCCAAACTTTCCTTCATCACAAGAAAGGGAAAATTTCTAAAATGATATCGCATAAAGTGGTTTTAATAATGAGAGGAAACCACAATATTTTAAACGGAAAGCATGGGCGATTCTTCATCCAACAACCACCAAGATTCATGGAATTTTTTGGACAACCATAGTTGGCACATTTGACAAACTTGCAAAGAGTTCAAGAGGAACCATGAACAATGTAAATATTGATGATCAAAGAAGTTGAGCAAGTGTACTTATTCAATCCATATTTGAAAAATTATAGAGTGTAAAGGAGCTCTTGATTTCAATGTATTTGAGCGACAAAATCATTAGAAAGGAGGTCCTTGACAGGATTTTTGGATTCTGCCTCTTGTCTCACATTTACCAATTCTTTATCTACCAGTATTTTGTTGTTGGAGCTGAAGTTCCCATGAGGACGCCTTACAACGTAAATAAGGAAAACACCTTATGGTGTAATAAAACATGTGCACTTTGTTGTTTGTTGTATTCTCAAATCTTTAACATTCATAAATTTGTTAGGTAAATCCTAGTTAATTTTATATTTTTAAATGCAATGCTTTTTTCTTATACTTTCTTTCGTATTTCAATTTTAGAAATATTCTTTTATTATATTTTTTTAATTTAGATACTTTAACAAAGATCACAATCAAGGTGAATTAGAGGTTTTCTAGGACCGTGTTTATATCTAGGCATTCAAAATTGTGGATATGTCTATGCACTCAAACAAAATTACCAAATTCCAATGATAATTACCAAAAAATTAAAAAATATCTATTATTTAGACTTTTCCATTTCCATGAAAAGTTGAACACATAAAATAAGATCGTGTGCTATTGAATTGAATTGGTGTGAGTGTTTTTACCACCTTCATACACATTTTCACATCGGTGTTGGAATGATGTGACTCTATCCTGAGTAAAATTTACTACTTGTTATTGAGCGCACAACAATACCAGACCATTTTCAATAGTTCATATTGGCCTAGGATAGTCCCTATGGTTCCTGTTATCACTGAAATTTGGTCCGCAAATGGTTACATGAATCTAGCATCTCCAAACACCTATTAGTTCACTTGCAGCCCCAAAAACGCATTTCCCAAAGGCACAAACTATACAAATGGTTACAAAATTGACATGTGCAGAAATACTACAGGAAGCGTGCGCACGTGCATAGGTAAAAAAATCCAAAAGAGCACACATGCGCCCGATGCGTGACTGTGTACGATAAATCCTATGCACTCCTATGAGCGACACATTTATGGTTCTTGCCGGTCCCTCACCCACTTCTGGTTCATCTCCCAAGCCGATTTGACCCTCAAATCTGAGCTGAATCTAAGTGGGGGGCTGGTAAAAAACCTAAGGGTGCCCTAAAGGGCCCCTTGTTCACACTAAAGACCGATTGGATAATGCCACAAATATTTGCTATAAAATGAGGCCATGGGTGCACTATTAATTCAAGAATCTCATTGTATTGTTATGTTGCCTCTATTCTCCTACAAGGAACCTCTTTCCTTTTTGGAGCATACTAGCATCATCTCATTAAGCTATTCACCCCACCTCTTGAGGGAATAAGCTTGGATTTCTTCACCATTTCCTTTCTAGTTTTCCATTTATAAGAAAAGGTCTCACATAGGGGACTCAAGAGCCCTCCCTTGGAATAAGAGAGGATCCATAAGTCCCCCTTTTCCTTTGGTGTTTTCCCACTAATACAATCTCTCCATTGGTGGCATGAATATTGGTCAATTGTTTGATTGATTTTGGTTCTAATTTCCTTATGAATTTTAGTTTCATTTCTTTAGTTGTTGTTAGCTTAGTTGTTTGTTTATTTCATGTGATTGAGTCATTTGATTCATACACTAACTTCTGTCCTGTTCAGTTGACCCAACTGGACTTGCAAGTGTCCCTCTTTTGCTTATTCAAGTGGCGAAAATGATACAACAAATTGACGACCATACTGGGGAAAAGTATCAATTTCCTCCCTATTTGGGTTGTTTGAGCACTTCTTTTGATCTATTTACCTTTCAGGGATCATAACCGGCCTAGCCCTACCTACAAAGAGTTGAATTTGGAGCTGGAAGAGGAGAATTCCACTTAAAATTTTCCTTCCGGACGCGTATTAGAACATGCGCGGGTTTTCCAGCCCACATGCGCGTCTTTCGAGCACTGTGTTCCAACAACACTGTGTTTCCTAGCGCATTCTACGCAAAGTGCGCCAACAGGTCCTTGTTTCTCTGCACATTGGAACCACATGTTCCTCTATTTAAACTGTGACCCACACATCTGTCCGGAAATCCAACATTGTAAGAGTTTTTTGTGATATTTGGAAGGCCCCTAGCCTTATGAATATTGATTTTATGCAATTTGTAAAGGCACCACACTTAGATTCCCTCTCCACATGAAGGGTTAGTCAAAACATAAGCACTTAGGGGGTTAAAAAAGAACCATATTTCTCCTCTTTTTCTTTCATTTACCACATGGATGGCTTGTTTTGATTGTAAAAGTTAAGTTAATATCATTTACTATCACATATATAAACACTTGCATTGGGACCAGAAATTAAACTTCAATCATTGAGTATGCTCTTCTCTCGCACCATAGAGCGATCTTGAGAATCAGAAAAATGATTGAGGGAAGACTTCATATCCCTTAAAAACAAAATCTTTAGGAGAGGACAAAGTCCCCCTAAGGCCCCTCTTAGTTTATTTTCAAAACATATTAAATTTGTAAGGGCCCATACATTCCCACATTGCAAAGATAGGATAGTTTTTTAAACTAATTTCTTAGTTTACATCACTGGGGGAGTTTAAAGGTTATTGTAACGGGCCCATACATGCCCACATGCTTGCAATCTAGGATAGTCTTTTGAAGCTTTCTTATATTAAATCACATTAGGGAGTTTAAAGGATTAGTAAGGACCCATATGTCCACATGCTAGTTCTTTAGGGACTTTAAAATTATGCAAGGTTGTACCAATGGCATCTAGTAAGCTAGCTAATCAAGACTTGTAAAGGACCACACGAAGTCCACATGCTGCGAGGTGACACTTAACTTATTAAAATTTTGGCACATTTTATCACTTTCTCACACACAAAGTCACTACTCACTTACATAATTTTATCTCGAATTGTGGAGGTTGAAGTAAGTTTCCTCCAAAGGGATCCTGAAATGTCCCACTATTTCTTGAAGGAATTATCCACTCCCATTTAATTCAAACAAGATTGGTTCACACCCACAATCTCTCAAACAACCACATCTAAATTTTTTCTAAAAAGTCACTAATTTTTCCTCCACAGGAGGTGCCAAAAGAATTTTTTTAGTCTAGGTAGGATCTCGGGGATATGCATCTAAATAACTCCCCATTATCTGGTTCTCACATCTTCAAACATTAGAAGTTGACAAATAGGGAAATTTTAAATCCTCCAAGTCAAGTGTTCCTAATACCTTAAAGTAGGGAGATACCCATGAAGGGTTGAAGGATGAGGTTTGGTTGTTCTGTGCATCCCCCCTTGAGGAACCCACCTGTTGGAAGGGATCCAACCCATGACCCATTTTTGAGGCCCAAAAATCTAAATGCCGCACTTTGACTGAGGTACCTAGTGACCAAATTTTAGGACATATACCCAGGTGGAAATTGTGGGCTACAATTGCACCTTGATCGGATTTTGTGTGGATATTGGGAAATATCGCCAGCTCTTTCAGGATATACGCCCTCTACCCCTCATTATAATTGATTATTTCATCCTTCACTAGTTCCTCTTCCGGTGGCTTCAGACCCCACTGTTAAGTGCTATTGTAAGGTCCAATGTTATTTGAGAGGAAGGATGTTACATCTTTTTTGTACACGAGCATTTGTTTTCTTTTCTCTCGCACACAGACAAAATCCACCTACCCACATGTATTCTTCTTTTCAATTGATTAATGTATGATGCTCTTTTGAATACATGCGATTGTGAAATATATTCTGAAGGTCCATATTTTACAAGTCTCTTGTTCATTTCCTTCTCTCATCACCATTTTTCACACTTTCCACTTTTCTAGTCGGACATCATAGGGGACTCGCAAAATCTTCGTCGTTCCAGACACTTGCAAAATCTCCCTCCTATCTTAGGAGGATTTCCTAGTTTCACCAACTCACTGATCCAACCATCTCACACCCTTGTGAGTGATACTATTTTGGGATCAAATTTACTTGGTTCCACCTTAATTGGGTCCAATTCCCAAGTTCAACCATGTAATAGCTCTCCCTTACAAGGAAGCAGGGGGAAAACTTCCCCTCAAGGTGGAAGCACAACCCCACCCAACCCTCCTCAAGGGTCAGGTACACAACCTTCTCACACCATGGCTAGAACTAATCCTCCAATGCCATTCCAGATGCCATATTTGGCCTCCATCAACATACCGGACCTGAGTAATCTCACCAATGATCCTATATTGCACGACCCCACATGGCCTGGAATGCCTACCAAACTACCTTCAGACATTCCCAAGTTTGAAGGAAAGGTGGGAGAAGATCTTGCCAACCATGTCATGACCTTTCACGTATGATTCTCTTCAAACAACATCATGGACGACTCTGTCCGATTAAGGTTATTTCAGTGCACACTCACAGGCCCATCAACCAAGTGGTATGTGGATGCAAAATCAGGGTCCCATGTGACTTTTGAATCATTGGCCAAAACATTTTAGACCTTATTTCAACTACCAATTCACCATGGCAATGGTCTAGAACTTCTCTATGAGTTTAAACAAACCTCAGCGACACATATCGCCGACCACATTCACGAATTGCGTCGGCGACGTAGTTTATGCAAAGCAAAAACCACCAAACAACAATGCCTTGATTGGTTTCTCAGATCACTCGTCCCTCTCCTTGCCAAATATGTGGCCTCCACCTTCCCCCAAACTGAAGAGGCTACCATAAGAAAATCCCAACAATATGACCTCATTTATGCTCAGTCAGGATACTTATACACAGTACTACCTGACACCCCGAGACCCGTACAATTCGGCCAGGACAAACATGGGATGTCTCATTTGATGGATGGATTGATTGGTACCACAACACACCATAACCTGTACATCCAACCACCACCTATGTACGATACACCCCAATATCCACTGATGTTTGTAGGAACCCCTTATTACCCTCCATCCCATCAACAAACATACCCTGCTGTCCTCCCTCCACCCATGAGTGGACCCTCGCCAACACCCATGATGCGCCCGATTCTTCAACCAACTTCTGGTACCCACTCTACCTCAACTTACACCCTGAGCACTAGTGAAAGCGCTACGCCTTCCTATGCACCCTATGGGTCATTACCACAAAACAATCCGTACTTTCCATTTCCTGGTCCTCCACAGCCCATTGCTCCTTCATAAGGACAACCACACGCCGAGGTTACCTTTGTTCAACCCTCTCCCATTCAACGATTTCAAAATTTTGAACAACCGAATACGGAAAATACGGCCCATTATCTGAATAATGCCAAAAAGAAAGGAAAAAAACCGAAACAATAATAACCTAGGACCAGGAGGAAATAACCCCCAACAAAACCAACCTACTGGGGGCAACAAGAATCAGGGGAATCAGAACCCCCAAGGGTGAAATACCAACAAACGCCAAGGGAGGAACAACAAAAACAACATCTGGACGAACTTCCCTTGTGCCCTCTGCAGTGAGCATGGTCATTATGCTCACCATTGCCCCCAAATCCCCAACTTCAAACAAATGAAAGATTCCATGAATGCGCCACGCCCTCCAGTGCCACCTGCCGCTCAACAGGCCCCACAACAATATTTACAACAACCACCCATGGTTGTGCTGCAAAACCCTATTCCACACCAAGGTGTGATGAATACCCAACAGAAGATGCATCCTGCCCCACCACAGATTGGACAATATCAAAACCTCAGGAATCTGACGGATCGTACTATCCTCCTCATTAGCGAAGAAGAAATTATTCTACAAACGCATAGTCATCAATACATCGCACCCTCTGAATCTAATCCCACCACTTTGGAAGCAAATCCAGTTACAGTCAGACAACATTTGATGATTCCATGCCCTAAAAATGAACCACCTATTTGTATTCCTTGCATCCCATTACAACAGAATGTTAACAACCCTCAGGCTAGGGTGACATACAATTACATTCTGGTTGATGACTTGGTGCAATCTCCTGCAACCATGTCAGTCTTGGAGGTGCTCCAAACCTTTCCCACTCAATGGAAATCATTGCTTTCTTCCTTGGGGGTAGTCAACCCTGCTGATACTAGACTCATCACATTTGATATATATTGTGGGGAACCCCGTCAACCCGCTTTGGTAGCTTTCCAAATACCAGTCAAGATTCGGAACATCACAGTTCATCGATGTATCTTCGATGAAGGTGCATCCACATGCATCATGTCCAAAATGGTATGGCAGAAACTTGGCTCCCCTGAGATAATACCATCCGCCATCACTTTGAGAGATTATGATGGAAGACCATCCTCTCCTGAAGGGCTCTTTCAAAATGTCCCCGTTGAACTTGGGGGGAAAACTATCCTCATCGATATTGAAGTTATAGATGCCCTGCTTGATTACAACATCTTTTCTGGGCGTAGTTACATGTACGCTATGAAGGTTTTGGCCTCTTCTGTGTTTCGAACGATGATGTTCCCCCACAATGGGAAGATCATCACCATCGACCAAGTTTCACATTACGAGCCTAACCACTTCTCCAACATCGATAACATCCTACCTCTTGTCCACACTAATTTCGACGCCTACCCACTCATAGAGATGGACCCCATAATTTTCAAAGACCCATGCTTGCTGGGGACATACCATGGAGCACCACCGCTCATATATCCCTCAACACAAGTGTGTGCCATATCTTCCAATGGAACTGAAACTGGAGACACCGTTCCTCCCACAAAGGCTACTCCACTCCCCCATGTCCCACTAGTGGAAGAAATCCTACCTCAGGAGTTACCTGAGAATCCTAAGATACCACTTACCCCCGATTTCACCCTTACCCAAGGGAAAATCCCGGTTTGGGAGACAATCCCCCAAGCCATCACTCAAATCCCCTTCTTCTACCCCCACTGGGTGTACAATATTTTCATGTAGCTGCAACACTTACCCTTCCCAACATGGTGCTTGCCATTCCGGTATGGTATCTACACCCACCCGCGATGGTCCCTTAACCATCCCTCCCTCCCCAAATAGAGGGAATCCCGATGTAGATTCCAGTACTAACTCCAACTGCACCACTTTCACCCCCACTTGCCAACACCCCCACCACAGCTGGGGGAAGACGGAAGAAGAAAGAGCCCACTGCTCCACTTCCTCCCTGATTTCAACCTCCTTGCGCACTATGCGAGAGAGAAGGACAACCTACAAATAGATGTTCCTCTCTCGCCAAGTTACACAATTTGATCCAACTCCATCAAGCAACCACCTTGATCAAAATTGACATTTCCATCAAACTATGAATCATAGAGGAAATCACCATTGGCGCCGCATTCTCCCATGAAGAACTCATAGCTTACAAAGCTCTCTTTCAGGAATACCGAGATATTTTTGGCTGGTCATACACGGAGATGCCCGGCCTCGATCCTTCTATAGTCGAGCATCGCATCGACACATGGCCAAATATCACACCTGTCCTTCAAAAGCAATGCCCACTACACCCATACAAATAAATGGCTACAAAAGCCAAAATTGACAAACTATGTGCAACAGGGTTCGTATACCCCATCGCATACACGTCATGGGTTTCCAACCCTGTCCCCGTTAACAAAAAAATGGGCACTATTCGCGTCTGCACTAAATTTCGTGATCTCAACCATGATTGTCCCAAAGACAACTTCCCTACCCCTTTCATTGACCAAATTAGCGATGATTTTTCAAGCCACGAGGATCTATCCTTCATGGATGGTTTCTCTGGCTACAACCAAATCCAAATCCATCTAGTGGATCAGTATAAAACTACATTTACCACCCCATGGGGTATCGTGTTATGCCTTTTGGACTCAAGAACACGGGTGTGACATTCCAATGGGACATGACTTACATTTTCCATGATCTCGCTTGCATCATCCTCACTTACTTGGACGACCTCACTACTCGATCCAAGAAATGAACTCAACATCTAGATGACTTACAAGTTGTCTTTCAATGGTGTTATCAATACAATATCTACTTGAATCCCCTCAAGTGTGTCTTTTGCATCATTGTCAGACGCCTCCTTGGGTTCATTGTTTCCCAACACGACATCATAGTGGACCCCCTCAAGGTCCAAGCCATCACATAAATTCCACCACCTGAGAATTTGCACCAACTGCAGAGCCTACAAGGAAAAACTAACTTTTTGCGACGCTTTGTCCCAGATTACGCCACTCACGCGCATGGTTTCCTTCATTTATTGCATCATGATATCCCATTTCGATGGGATGAACATTCCCAAACCATTTTTCATGATTTAAAAGCGACGCTCTCCAACGCCCCTTTGATTAGTCCACACGACTATGATCGCGACTACATCCTCTACTTATTGGCCTCAGTTGTCTCAGTAGCAAGAGTTCTCGTCCAATTAGGGGATAATGGTCACGAGAACATTATTTACTACATTGGTAAAAACCTTTCAAGACCACCCCTGAAATACAACCGTGAAGAAAAACTTGCCCTCACAGTGGTCCTCACAATCCAAAAACTACGTCATTATATATTGCTTCGCACTACCAAAGTCGTGGCAGATTCCAACCCCATGTAGTACTTTCTAAGTCGATTAATGGAAAATTTTCCCAATGGATCATCATCCTTTAGAAATATGACCTAGAGTTATCAACTCCCAAAATCAAGAAATCACTCGTCCTCGCCGATCTCATCACGACGTTTCCCTTAAACGCTGCTAGTTCACCCGTCAATACAGATTTTCCTGAAGAACACCTCTTCTACATCCTCTAAGATGACCCCTGGTATGGAGACCTTCTAGTCTACCTTCAGAAAGAAAATTTTGGGTCCCACCTCTCCCAAGATGATCGTCAGCGAATTCATCTTCAAACCCCTCTATATCTCCTTATAGGTGACATTTTATATTGACGAGGGGTCGACAACATACTTCGTCGATGTTTGACCATTGATGAAGCCGAGAGAGTATTAAACGAATGTCATAATGACGCTTGTGGTGGCCACCTCTCAGATATGTCCACCACCCAAAAACTCATTCGATCAGGCTACTTCTGGCCCACCTTGTTCATGACTGCATCCATGCTGTGAAGCGATGTGACAAATGCCAACTTTATGCAAACAAAGCACGAGTGCCACCTGCTCTTCTGCATAGAATCATCACTACAGATCCCTTCTACAAATGGGGCATCGACTTCATGACTTGCAATCTTCCATCTATAAATGGGCACAATTACATTGTCGTGGCAGTCAATTACTTTACCAAATGGGCCGAAGCCATGCCTACCTTCAACAACACCGCTGACACTGCAACGCATTTTTTCTTTAATCACATCATATCCCGCTTTGGAGTCCCACTACAGTTAGTCTCCGATAATGGGAAAAACTTAGAGAATGAGATATTCATCGAACTCTCCTCAAGATTAGGCATCTCCCACGAGTTCACCTCCCATACTACCACTAGTCCAATGAACAGATAGAGGTTGTCAACAAGGTTCTCAAAACCATGCTACAACACATTGTTAAAAAACATAAGATCAATTGGCATCATATGTTGTTTTCAACATTATGGGCTTATCGCACGACAGTTAAAACTGCCACTAGTTTTACATCGTGTCATCTCGTCCATGGAGTCGAAGCCACTCTCCCCATTGAGTGCAAAATTCTCACCTTACACACCGCCATTGAGATACTACTTGACACTGCTCCAATGGAGCAACGCTTGCTGAACTTAGAGTCGCTGGATGAAGACTGTCAGTCTTCAGTACAGAGAAATGAGGCATCTAAAAAATGATCGAAGGCCACCTTTGACCACCATGTCAACCTTCTCTCATTTAATGAACGAGACCTCGTCCTAGCCTATGATATCTCTCACGATATCCTTGATCATGGCAAATTCGAGTCATTACGGGATGGAACCTACATCATCCAACACTGCCTCACTAAAGGCACATACATTATGGCCTCTCCAGAAGGATACCCTCTCAAAGAACCCATCAACGAGTTGTACTTAAATAAATTTTATGCCTAAGCGTAGTCATTCCACACTAGGCTTTTTATTTTTTGTACATATTTTTAGAGTTTTTAATCTTCTTTTTTCCCTCCATGCCTTAAGTCCGATCTACCATTTTTTTTATTGACAAATGTCTCCTCCATTGGCCTACCACATCGGTTACGCTGACGGAGCTATCCGTTGGACACATAATCTCGCTTTGGCCACTTGGGCCCTCTATACCCCCTCACATGAACTGCTCCACTCCAGTGGCATATGTTTGGGCTCAACAACCAAAAACTAATCAGAATATGAAGTTGTCATTCGCCTCCTTGCCGAGGCCAATCACCATCACATTCGTCACCTTAGATTCTTATTATATTCCCATCTTGACGTCCTGTAGCTCAACAATGTGTACCGTGTCCACGATCCATGCGTCTTCCGCAAATACCTACAAGTTAGACTCTTATATTGACATTTTGATTCAATTACATTTACACATATTCCTAGACAATTTAATCAAATAGTAGATAACATGGCTAACCTAGTGTTATATTGGCATATATCACATCAATACATCAACACACATGAATAAATCATCAAGAGTCTGTCACAACATATAGATTATACATCATAAAAAGCATCACAAAATACCATCACATGTGAACACTACAACGATCACAAAACATGTATATCCACACACACACACACACACACACACACATATAATGATCAATATATCATAAATGTTACAAAAATGGTACAAAATGGACATCGCCCGTAGACGGGTGAACCCCCTCATCCTTATAGGTACAAAATAGGTGTCAAACTACCCTATACAAAATAGGCTCGCAGGCCTATATAAATACAAAAAATATATACACCAAGCACTCTGGTGACTCTAGAGCACCACCACCAGGTCCTCTATCTGGAGGAGGATCCCCACCAGTTGGGGGTCCTCAAGGTCCGGGGGACAGTCGCCTAGTCATAACTGCCCCCGCTACAACTGCTCTACGGATCAGGGTTCACAACTCTCCCGAAAGGCCCATGCACTACTCCAAGACTCCTTCTTCCTAGATATGAGTCCACATGCCCTCGGGCACTCCATGTAGCACCACCTCTAACCGGCGACATAATTCCTCTAACACCTCACCGACCTCTATCGGAGGAGCGTGTGATGGACCTGCACCGGGGTCTTCGAATCTATGTCTCCTGCCAGCTCTCACATCATTGATTGGCCTTGCACCAACTTCGTCCCTCCGACGTCTCTCTCTCGCCCGCAGCTCTCCCTACGCTGGTCTCTCTGGTCCCTGACAAGCCAACCCTCTAACCAACTCCACCTCTCGGCCTCACAGCCCCACATCTAAACACACAACAAACAAACGATAACATCAACATCCATCCATACATAAAACATATTCTATACTTTCAAAATCACAAAACATAAAGTACACTAACATATCTATATGGTCCCAGTCTTCTCGAGGAGGTAAAACCATATCTGGGTCCTGCCGAAAGTCCATCCCACCATATGGGAACTATAGTATGATTTGTGGCATCTGGCGCCAAACACGTGCCATATCGATCGTAAAATAATGGCCACCCTCCCCACCTCCATGTCGTACCAAAATCGATGCCCACTGCATCAGTCATGGCTCCCATGCATCATCCACCTCCAACAATACTCTAGGGCACAACATGGGCACCCTCTCGAAGAACCATGCCACCAATATCGACCCAAAACAAAACTCAACTGAGTCGGCAGCTCGACATCGGTTGAGCTGCCCCATCATCTTGGTGTGCAACATCAAGCCCCATGAAAAATTCTCTCCACCCAATGCTCTCTGCATAACCCTCAACTAACCACCACTGATCCATTGAGTATCTAAGGATCCATAGATCATCATGATCATCGCTACGATGCAACGATGCATGAGGGCATCCATCACCTCAATCCGAACGACCGAACCTGACATAAAGTTTGGTCCTGAATAGTACCTCCATGCTAAGTCTGCCAAGTGGGAATCCCCTGGAAAATGGGGATCAACAGGTAGGGCCCTCCCCCAAAAAGGGATCTCGATCAAGAAATAGACATCCTCCATCGCAGTGAATGTCAGTTTTCCCCCCTACACAATGAAGCACTGTAGCTCAGTGCTCCACATAGAAATCATAAACTGCAGCAGGTACTCCTGTGCTCGTAGAAATGTGCAGTCGAAGAACTTAGCAACCCACAGGCTGCCAAAGGTCTCCAAACACCCGACTCATCTCTCACCGCCTCCCTGAGGCGTGCCCGGTCCCTCTCCCTCCAGTGGACTGGCATCCTGATATGATCACTTGCATTCACACAAAC
The DNA here is from genome assembly GCA_010110895.2 of Picea sitchensis. NCBI lineage: Eukaryota > Viridiplantae > Streptophyta > Pinopsida > Pinales > Pinaceae > Picea > Picea sitchensis. Next base: position 47,742 of record SNQJ01S0022463.1, read on the forward strand.
AACATTTGATCAGCCATCAATATTCATGAACCACAAACTTCCAAAAATATACGTTTTTTCAAAACCCCCCAGCTTTGCCTCATGTGTGCGGCTATCACCCTCACAGGCGCGCACATATGCACATCTATTCTTCGCATAGTTGTGCATCAATGTGAATCTATCGAAGAAATAGAAGCGCATCTGTCACACCCGCAGACGCACATTCATGCACACCTGTTCTCTACACAACTGCGCACTGGTGTAGAACTATACTTCAAATAGGGGCACATCCAATGCACATATGTTTTTCTCATTCACACACCCTCGTGCACGGATGTGCTCACTACAAACACGCACCTAAGTGCGGGGATCCTTCGATTACCCGCGCACTTGGGGGCCCACCCTCACAAAATCCCACAGTACGACCATCCGTACGACCCTTCCCAGAAAAGAAACCCTAACTACTATGTAGAAGGATGAGACCACTAACCTGGTTCTGGAAAATCCTAGATCGACTGGCTCAAACTCCCGGAATCTCCAAATCTCCTCTCAAAACCTCTCGTCAACTCACTATGGCAGTAGGTACAAATGAGGTGGCATTGTGGGCCCCATAACTACATATAGTCCCTTTTTCCAAACTTCCATGCTCAATTACAGGAGCTCAGAGCATCCATTTTCCGATCCGACTTCAACCACGGGATCAGGATCCCACCACCTACACAACCACATTCCTTGGGTCACCATCCATCCTTGGCCCCGGGGGTGAATTTTTCTCACATCACGCCCAGGTACAAATACTCATGTTCAAAATTATCAAATAACTGTTATATGTTCTTCATATTCAGATATTGTTCATGTCGGGTATTCGATTTTCATGTGTGAAACTACTTGGTCATCACAAACAACTCGGCCCCTTCAGGTATATGATCGACACTGGCATGTAATCATTCCCTCTGAATATCAATTTAATCTCCCAGTCACACCCTCTGACATTTGCCTGTAGGATCCTCACATCCGGCTCTGCAGTACTATCACCTCCACTCCATTTCCAGTATAGTCACCCGATAGCACTCTCCCCTATATGAGTTGAATTTCTCCCATTCATAGTCCCCCTTGGCACTTTGACACTCATGCTACTTTCACCCCCTAGGGATGGGAGTCTCGATAATCTTATCCATGTTCGAGAATCAACCACATACTTCCTCTCCTCATTTTTCTAGCTTTCCCAATGCACTCCTAGGATATCTCCTCACAGTTCTCATTTGACCATGCCTCCATAGTATCATTAACCCTCCATTTCATCCACATTCAGTTTACCCATCTGAATATTTCCCTCCATTCATTTACCTCATACAAAAACCCACCTATGGGGCCCCCGCCCTCCACCAGTTCTCCACACAACTTTCTCCCTCACAGGCCAAGCCATCTTACACTAGGGAACCTATTTCTATATCTGCACTGTTATCCCAAATTATTCTTTATTCATTTAGTAATTGTACAAAGCCTTTGTTTAGCAACCTTCTTTTCTGGCAAAGAAAACCCTATCTCCTTTGGTTGGGGCATTCATTTCTACTCTTATTGACATCATCCATAAACCCCGAGTATACCATAGTCCATGTACCTCTGATCTCTGATTTTGTTCACTTTGTCACGCCTCTGGCACAATTTAACCCACATCTAGTCATCCCCCTGACACTAGATCCAGTTTCATGGTTGTTGCTACTCATACTTTACATATATCCCCAACCAAGGGAAGTCTTGAGTCTCACCGCAATCTTGACTTCGTCCATGTACTTCATCAGTTCCTGATCCCATCTAGTTGATTTCATGAAGCCCTTTGCTTCTTGGAGTCACGTCTCCTTTTCTGTCGACATCAACACAGTTTCCAAAAGGGAGACAATATCTTGACTCTCATTACCTTTACAATGAGGAGTCTCAGATGACACAGAGAGAACCATCATTGCTCTCTGCTATTGTTGACCCCCATACCATTTGACGCCAACATAATATCATGTTATGGTGGGTCTTACTTTGCGACTATTGCGGTTGTTTTATACTAGCCGAAGACCTCTGAATTTGTTGGGCCATCAATGCCTACGAGTCATCGACACTTCTTACAGGTGTCATCGCCTATTTTTAGAGTATGTTTACCATATGAATTTTCATCTGCCATTATCAAACCGCCCTGGAGGGCACTGTAGTTATCTTCATCAGCATACAACTTCAGTTACCGTCTTACATTTTTTGAGTTACCTGACATGAGCATGGGGCATGCCCGCCTCGTTTGTATACAAATTTTATTTTCCCACACTGAGAGAAAGGTTTGGGTCCCACAATTTCCCCTCTCCTTCCAATGGATCGCTCTTACAGTTCCTCTCAACACTCTTTATTACAATGGTACTCTCAGTAGAAGAAACATTGATGTATTTCGGCTAGACATATGCTCCTAACCTCACGCATCAGGGGGCATCTGTTATCCCTGAAATTTCATCCACAAATTGTTACAGGAATCCAGCATCTCCAAACACCTATTAGTTCACCTACAGCCCCAATAAATCATTTCCAAAAGGCACAAACTATACAACTGGTTATAAAATTGACATGTGCATAAATACTACAGGAAGCACGTGCACGTGCGTAGACCAAAAAAGCCAAAAGAGAGCACATGCGCCCGATGCACGACTGTGTATGATAAAATCCACTCACTCCTGTGAACAATGCATTTATGGTTCTTGTCATCCCCTCACCCACTTTTGGTTTATCTCCCAAGCTGATTTGACCCTCAAATCCGAGCTGAATCCGAGTGGGGGGATGGTCAAAGAACTAAGGGTTCCCTAAAGGGCCCCTTGTTCACACTAAAGACCGGTTGGATAATGCCTCAAAAATATTCTATAAAAAGAGGCCATGGGTGCACTACGAATTCAAGAATCTCATTGTATTGTTATGCTGCCTCTATTCTCTTATAAGCAACCTCTTTCCTTTTTGGAGCATACTAGCATCATCTCATTAAGATATTCACCTCACCTCTTGAGGGAATAAGTTTGGATTTCTTCACCATGTCCTTTCTAGTTTTCCATTTGTAAGAAGAACTCTCACATAGGGGACTCAAGATCCCTCCCTTGGAGGAAAAGGGGATCCATAAGTCCCCCTTTTTCTTTGGTGTTTTCCCACTAATACAATCTCTCCATTGGTGGCATGAATATTGGTCAATTGTTTGATTGATTTTGGTTCTAATTTCCTTATGCATTTTAGTTTCATTTCTTTAGTTGTTGTTAGCTTAGTTGTTTGTTTATTTCATGTGATTGAGTCATTTGATTCATACACTAACTTTTGTCCTGTTCAGCTGACCCAACTGGACTTGCAAGTGTCCCTCTTTTGCTCATTCAAGTGGCGAAAAGGATACTACAGTTCCCCAAAAACTAAGTTAATATGTCTTTACTATTTGACACATTATTCATCCAAAGTCATAATAGCTTCATCTTGTATTTGTTTCAGAGGTTTTCTTGGGATGCCTACTTACAAAGAATGAATAGTGGGGACATAACAATCCATTGCTATTTACATTTCAAGTCATTTAACATGTTGACATTTGACATGGACACATGCAACCCAAAATTTTATCTCATTGTTATGCCTAATCAATGCTTATCCATTCCCAGTATTCAAATGCATAAGAAAGTATGGATTACACAATAAATATGAAGTTGAAAAACTTAGTTTACATCAAGATGTGTTGGCATGGTGCTCACTGGAATACACACCACAAGATCGACCAACAATTACATCGTTTCTCTATTTATCCGCGAGGGAAATTAAAAACAAGGCAACATAGGGAGACTCGGCCTCACGTCCTCTTCCGTGTAAATCAGAAGGCCTCTCTTGTAGACTCGGTTTTCATGTTCTGTAGAAAAAATGGAAACAAGTACTCTATCAATTCCAAATTCATGTTTAATAGCCTCTGAGACCCCTTCCAGAATGATGGCCTCTCAACTCTGGAGAAAGAGCTGAAAGAAATAAAATAAACTTAGTGGCAAGGGAATAGTCATAAGGGGTTGTTTTGTGTGGCTTACAAGGGAGTCCCCAACACGTATAGTGAAGAGGCGAGATTCCATGCCTTGACACAAATTGATCAATGGTGGAGACACCTCCAATGACAGTTTAACACATATCAAAGGTCGTAAATGATTTAACCATTGCATCACTACATATGATTCTATAAGAGGTTAACCACCATAAATTGACATAAATTGATGGGTGTATCGATGGTCATCTAAGAGATTTGAATGGCCAAGATCAATGCACATGTCAAATCAGGAAATGCCTTACAATGTAATTAGTATTATATGATGACGTGACATTCCAAGAAGTCATGACCTATGAAATCTAGGCTAACATTAAGCACCATGCAGTGAACTAATCATTGACTTACTACCTAGTGTGTATCTAACAAACAAGATGAACCAGGTAATGAGCCAATGATTAGCTCAGTGCATGGTGATTAATGTTAGCGTGGAAGTTGCATGTACATAACTGATCTAGCATGGAAATCCCTTATGTTGATTTAAATGTTATTTGACTTTGAAGACAAATTATATTTTGATTTAAATCAAACAATGTTTAGTGGCAAGTAAGATCAAAAGGTCCTTATATTATATTATATTTATTATTTAAAATAAATTTGTAACTACTAACTATCCTCCAAGACCCATAAAAATTGATGATATTGAGAGATGAGGTATGAGAGTACATGTATACCAAAGTTTTATCTCAATTATATGTTGTTTTGAATTTAAAATTGCATATGCATTACAAGTATGAGTGTTATGGTTATAAAGGAAGAGGTCTCAACGTCAAGCTCATGTCCAGATATATTTTATAGATCATTGGGTCTCACTTGATGTCTCCACCAGGTTAGGCCCAATAATCAAGACCGATGGATCATGGGGAAGTACACGAAGGGTTTTCCAGAAGGGTTTCCTTGGAAAAATGTAAGATCTAATTATATTAATAATGGTAGTAATACATGTCAAGGTTTCAAATGAAGTTTGGGTGAAACTAGTCAATCTTGTGAATTGAGGTATACAAAATTATTGTTTCTTCTTGGTTGTTATTTTGACTAGTTATGCCTATTACTAATAAGTTAATAATTACAAATTTGTAATGATGGATGACATCTTGTGGTCACCCATATTGGAATTAGGATTTGTTTATTTTGTTTCTCTTTCTTTTCTATTCTTTTCTCATCCTTGTATAGTTCCATCAAGACAAGATTGACTTGAATTGATCCTATCCTCTTTGTGGGATTGAAAGGTTATTGTTGGCTCACTATTTGTAATCATAATGGATTATAATTATTGTATAAATGAAATTGCATGGTATTTGGTCATACCTTAATATGTTTTTCAATAGGGGAGACAAGTGTGAGTTGGGGGGATAATATTTGATCTCAAAGGACATCAAGAACTTAATTTGTTTGGGAAATAGGGGGAACCACCAATAATGAGGCTTAAGCATTAGAAATTTTCCAAGGATTGAAAATCCTTTGTAAACTCACAAGGGAAATCATCACGATCATTATAGAATCTTCTTTGATCATACATGCATTAAGAACATAAGGATAACATATGTCTCCTTCTTTATCTAGAATAATCCTAGGAGAAAAATCCACTAGAAAAAATTCTCGTAGGCTCACTTCTATCATGTCCTTCATGCAAACAATTATGTGGTAGATGAGATAGTAAACAAAGGAGTCATTTGGGAATTGTTATGTTGAAAATAATCGGTATGGAGGGGGCTCCACACAAGGTCTAGATCACATCCCATGATTTCCTCTTGGAGAGAAAGGGACGAGTTTTCACTAGATCCCTTTATCGACATTTGTCTCGTCACTTTAATGAATATAAAGGGATATTCAAGGCCGTTTTCACCAATCTCATGCATG
>SNQJ01S0022463.1:55499-99442 GCA_010110895.2 Picea sitchensis
TATCTTTTATATATAGATATATAGATTAAAACATTTACATAACTGGTAATAAAATAACTACAATTGTTCAAAAATACAATTTTAATAGCACATGATCCTCTATTATTTGACTATAATAGGTGGAACTCTATAGATTCTGTCTCCTCACCATCCACAAATTCATAAAAACCAAATGCCCCTACAGGAAGGGCATAGGAAGGGACAACACACCTTTGGACAATGCGTCGACTTTGTCATTCAATTACCTATAAATATCATTGTAGGAAAGTCATTCAAATGATTGCATGGACTGTGGAAGTTCCTAAAGCAAATTTACGAGACACACATATGATACTGAAACCTTGTCATTTTCCTAGTCAATGAAAAGCTTGGAGTCTCCGAGCACTTGGAGTTCGTTGAGTACTTTCTTAACAACTGCCTCGAGAAGCGTCCACAAGGCAATAAACTCGACATGGTTGTTTGAATCCCTGGTGCATACCAGATGTGATTGTAATGGCTATGGTTCATGTGAAGGACCACACCAAACCCGTAGAGAGGCGGATGGCCCTGAATGACACTGTCGAAGTACCCCCACGAGGTTTGGAAATCAAGATCTGGCATGGAAACCAGCTGTAGAATCTTGTTCCTCATTTCAACCATGAATTCCTTATCCAACTTCCTAATAAGGTTTATAGTGACTTCTGGAAAGATGAACTCATTCTTAAAGACATAGGAATAACGTGCCCACCAGAGACTTTGAACCAAAATGTATGGGAGCCCTTCGAACTATTTAATTGTTGCATCTACTAACCATTCTTTTAAGCACTCTTCCAAACTTAGTTTAGACCAGGAAGGAAACGACTTGAACACCGACACAACCAATCTTGAAACCTACACTACATAAGGATAACAGACGAAAAATGTGAGAAGAAGATTCAACATCATTATTACAAAGAGAACACTAGTTTGGGTCAATCCATCCCCTTCTAAGTCCCACATCCCATGTAAACAATTTGTTGTTTGAGGCCATCCACGTTGTTAATTTTCTCTTCAGGGGGGCATTAAGTTTCCAAATAAGGCTCCACCACCCTGTTTTGTCACCCTCAAAACGTATCTCCATTTCAAATTTATAATTGAGCTTGGCCGTGTAGTCCCCTGAATGATGATTTTTTGACCAACATAACACATCAAGATCGTCTTCTTTTAGTTTGATAGAATTGGATAAAATAAAACTAATATATTGGTTCCATTCAGACGAATCAACCTTGACTAATCCTAGATCCGCAAAAGACTTCCATCCTTATGATCCAGATGGATATCGGTGGCCTCCCACCTATTCCAACTGGATCATTTTGGCAGTTTTCCAATTCGACAGTTTTTTCCTAGTTTTCGGGTCCCCGACTTCCGGGGCTGTTTTGAGGCCCTAAACATCCTTTTTAGGGATCGCTACACCCAAAATGTGTAGGGCTTGCCACAAACAACATGTGTATTCCTCAGATAGACCTTTCTAACGGGCTAATGTTCGCCTAAAATGGATGTCGTATGCAAAAGTTACGACCTCAAGAAGTTGATGTACTAACTTACCCAAATGGGGCCCACATGACTTTTGACGCTTCATCTCCTAGGGTTAGGTTTTTGGATGTCTAGGGTTTTTGACATTCCTATTTATTGTAAAAAGGCCTTGAGAGCCTCATTGTAATCATCTTCTTGCGAATGATCACAACCATCACATCTCTTCTCAGAGATAAGCTGCCACCATTCTAGCAAGCTTGTTTTCCGCTACATTTTACAGTTTCAGCTTATTTCCTTATTGAATAGAAACCAATTTTACTGTATATATGTTATTCTGTGTTAAGCATATTTTGATAATAATCTGTATTCATTTCGTTCTTCTCATAAAATCTAGATCAGTGGTATTAGAACGGTCTGCTCCTTGTCGTTCTTAATGCATGCCCCCAACGAGGTCAGGGTGCAAAGAATTGGGTCTCGAGCTTGGTTCTCTTGAGGAAAAAATCTTTTGCACACCCAAGCGACCTCTCATGGTGGGAGAAAATAAAGAGGACGAGACAAAAGATCCCTTCAAAATGTTTCTCGAGGAATCCCTCACGCAACAAAGGAACAAGATGATGGATAGTTTTGCGCAAATCCTTCGACGACTACTAACAAGCGACACATCTTCCTCAAACGGAGGCGCCACCCCATTCAAGGTACACAACAACTTCGATATTCCTAAATTTTAAGGTTAGATAGATGCAGATGCTATAGGAAAATGGTTGAATCTACTAGAAGGGTATTTCTCTGTCCATAACTTCTCGAATAGAGAAAAGATTACTTTTGCTCTCCTCAAAGTCGTTCCCCATGTCAAAGGTTGGTGGGAAACTTTTTGTGAGTAGAAGGAAATAGAGAAACCCTCATTATTTACAGTTACAGTCACCTGGGAGTCCTTCAGGGATGCTATTAAGGAACAATACTACCATGTTGGAAGTTATGACAACTTGTATACAAAATGGACCACATTGTGACAAGAAAGAGACCAAGCAGTGCCCGAGTTCACAAATATCTTCCATACCTTGTGCACAAAGATGGGTATCAAATATTCTGAGGGACATCTAGTGCTCAAGTATCGCAGTGGTCTGCATAGATACATCGAGGCCGAAATGGAGTTTTTGGACATCTCATCCTTGGGTGTGGCCTACCGATATGTTGTCAAAATTGAGTAGAAGCTCAAACAAAATACGCGGTAATTTGGGCTTGGGAACCTCTCATAGAAAAAGCCAGGAAAGGGTGGCCCCAACCTGTAGAACAAATGAAAAAGCAAAGATGGACTGCCTCAGGACAACTAGTCCAGGCCGCAAGCAAAGAAGGACAACATAAAGACAAAGAAAGATACCGGGAAGTGGTGCAACTTCCATAAGAGCCCCTGGCATAACACTGTTGATTGCCGCTCAAAGTAGTCACTGGTGGCTGAGGTGAAAGCCTCTTAATCAGATGTGGGTTCCAACTCTGAGTCAGAACCAGAAACAGGGAGATAGATCATTGATGTAGAACCCAGTGCTACCATTGCTACCACCAAGCTCCAACCCGATGAACCAGATCAACCAGAGGAAGGTGAGCGCCTTTTTCATTCACAAATGTGGCTGAAGGGTACCCCACTGCACTTCATCGTTGATAGCAGTAGCCAGAAGAACCTCATCTCAGCAGAGGTTGTCAAGCGACTCGCCCTGCCGACAACGCCGCACTCACATCCCTACACCATCGGATGGCTCTGCATAGGAAGCGACATCCATGTCAGCCAACAATGTCGCCTGTCATATGAAATCATGCCCTTGAATGATCCAAATTTTATGAGCATAATGAAATGACTACAGATTATTAACAGGTGCTTAACACAAAATAACAAAGATATAGTAAAACTGGTTTTTTATTCAATAACGAAATAAGCTGAAACTATAAAATGCAGCGGAAACAAGCTTGCTGGAATGGTGGTGGCTTATCTCTGAGAAGATATGTGATGGATGCGCTCATTCGCAAGAATATGACTACAATGAGGCTCTGAAGTCCTTTTTACAATAAGCAGGAATGCCAAAAATCCTAGGCATCCAAAAACCTAACCCTAGGAGATGAAGCGCCAAAAGTCATGTGGGCCCCATTTGGGTAAGTTAGTACATGAAATTCCTGGGGTTGTAGCTTTTGCATACGATCTCCGTTTCAGGTGTATGATAGCCCATTGGAAAGGTATCATCGAGGATATTACCAAAACTGCTAAAAATAGTAAATTACCAAAATTTCCAGAAAATTGTTTTGAGCAAGTTGGAAAAGGTGGGTGGCCACCGATATCCATATAGATCAATCCTCCCTTCTTAGGAAGCAATGGTCTCCATTGCGTTGAGGTCCCCCATTAGATGAGGAAAGTTCTTATGAATTTGTCCCGGGGTGAGCCACTTTCCTTGGTGCAGGAGTTGCCCTGCTTTGACGACACAATAAAGTTGGATCCTTTGTTGTCGAGTGCCCTTGATCTGTGTGTCCACAATCTGATCATTGGATGCATGTTGTATGTAGTCGGGGTTGAGCTATGTTTGTGTCAACTTTTCTTCTACTTTTGAGGTGTCCAATAATGGTGGGAAATAAGGGCGAAGGAGATCCACGTTGAACACTGGGTGCAAGCCAAGGAAAGGAGGAATGTTGATCTCAAAAGCATTATCCCCCAAGGCCTTGGTGATAGTGTATGTCCCATAACGGAGTGGGCGAAGCTTCCGATGGGGTCCTGTAAGTCATTCTTTCTGCAAGTGCAACCAAAATTTTTTGCCCACCTGAAACTTATGTGGCACCCGATGTTGATCATGACACTGTTTGTACTTGTCATTGAACTTTTGTAGGATATCCTTAACCTGTTGGCGGATGTGCTTGATCCACTCAATGAACCGGGTGGATTTGTCAGCTTCAGTTGGAGCAGGAGATGAGTCAGTCGAGGTGACCGCAAGGGGAAGTGAAACATTTATGGGACCCAATGGTTTGAATCCCAACCCCACCTAAAAGTCGTTGTGGCTAGTTGAGCTATGCATGGCTCAGTTGTAGCTATGTTGGACATAGGGAAGGCTCTCATCCCATTTGTGAGGGTGCTTTGAATTATACATGCGAAGGATATGCACAATCATTTGATTTATGACCTCAATTTGGCCATCTGTCTGGGGGTGGAAGGTTGTGGATTTGGTGAGCTTGGTGTTCAACAGTGACCAAAGGATCGACCAGAATGTGCTGAGAAATCGATTGTCCCGATATGAGACAATGGTTTGTGGGATTCCAAAATGTACCTAGACTTGTTCAAAGAAGTGCTTGGCAGTGGCCTCTGCTGTGATGCTCTTCTTGTAGGCAACCATAATCGCCATCTTAGAAAAATGATCAACAACCACAAAAACACAATCATTTCCCCACTTGGTGGATGGGAGGCCCGACATGTAGTCCATTGAGATGGGTTCCCATGGCCTGTCAGGAGTAGGAAGAGGGGTGTATAGGCCCTATTTCTTAGTGGTTAGTTTAGAAATAACGTAGGCAGTGCAGGACCTGATATACTTTCTTACCTCCTCTCGAAGTTTTGGCCAATATAAATGTTTCTGTAGCATCGCCACTGTCTTTTCGACGCCGAAGTGTCTTGCCACCCGACTGTAGTGGGCTTCCCAGATCATCTTCACTCGCTCACTTGATGGAACACAGATATGGCCCAAACAACACAACAACCCATCCTGAAGATGGAAATTATCGACCACTATGTTTTCACCCAACATTTGGTAGGTGGTGGCGAAGTCTGAGTCTGTCTCATAGAGTTGGGGCCATCCAGAGGTCTCATGGCCGCATGATTCTAGCACAGTGGTGAGTGTCACGGCTGGTGGTCTACTGAGGCAATCAACGATGCGATTGGTGCTTCCTATTTTATACTTGATGTTGAGGTGGAATTGATGCAAGTATGTGGACCACTTTTGATGGCGGTCATTCTACAATTTTCCCCGTGTCTACATGAACTACAGTGGCTTATGATTTGTGTGGATGACCATCTCCTTCCCAAGAATGTAATGTCTTCACTGGTGGCAGGCTTGCACAATGGATTAAATTTCTTTGTCGTAAGTAAGGTACTTACAGACAACATCTGATAGTGTCTCACTATGATAGGCCACAGGGTGGTCGTGCTGAGTGAGAATAGCGCCCACAACATAGTCTGAAGCATATGTCTTGATCTCAAAGGGTTGTTGCAGGTCTGATTGTGAAAGTACTTGGGATGAGAACAAGCGCTTCTTCAAATCATCGAATGCTTGTTGTTGGGACCGACCCCACACAAATTTCACCTTACCACCACCCTTGTTTATTTGGCTGAGGGCCCATGCAATATGCGAGAATCCCAACACGAACCTGCGGTAGAAATTGGCAAGGCCCAAGAAGCTTCGAAGCTCCGAAGCTCAGTGAGTGTGGTTGGGGTTGGCCAGTCACAGATGACTTGGATCTTGGTTGGATCTACATGTACACCATGCTGATCAATGATGTAGCCTAGGTAATGGACCCTGTCCATGCTGAAGGATCATTTTTCCAAGTTGGCATATAGCTTGTGCTGCCACAGGGTGTGCAGAACCTGTTGAATATGCTGCAAGTGTTTAGCCCAAGTCTTGCTGTAAATATGAATGTCATCCAGATACACCACTACAAAAGTATTGGTGAATGGTTGCAAGATATCGTCCATCATCCTCATGAAAGTGGTTGGAGAAGTTGTCAAACCAAAGGGCATGACCAACCATTCAAAAAGGCCTTCCTTTGACTTGAAGGCGGTCTTCCATACATCTGTTTGTTCTATTGGGACTTGGTGGTAGCCAGACTTTAGATCAATCTTAATGAATTATTTGGCCCCCGTGAATTGATCAAGGAGGTCATCGATTTGAGGAATTGGGTACTGGTTTCTGACTGTGATTTTATTCAGAGCTTGGTAATCAATGCAGAGTCACCAAGTTCCATGTTTCTTCTGTACCAACACGATTGGGCTCCTGCAAGGTGATGAGCTGGGACAGATGTGTCCCTTGTGGAGCAGTTCTTGGATCTGTTATTTGATCTCTTCATTCTCTAATAGAGAGCGACGATAGACTGGACCATTGGGTAGCGGTGCACCGGGGGTTAGATCAATGGGGTGCTTTACCTGATAGTGAAGAGGTACCCCTGTAGGTGAGGAGAAGATATCTGAGTATTCTTCCATGACCTTATCTACTTGCTTCTACTGTGTGGAGAGGTCTGTCGCAGAGACCCTGGATGTGGCTGTGATCTGTCACTTATTTTGAGAGCGAATCACGAAGAAGACAAACTTCCCTGTATGAGAGATGACCTTTCTGCATTTCTTAGCAGAGATCANGTTCAAAGTAATAATAACACTATGAGGCCTAGACTCATATACAACATGATGTTTCCATAAATAAGGTTGGCCCAAAAGAACATCACAAAATTCAAGAGGAGCAACATCACACATTACCTTGTCTTTGAAGGGCTTGATGTCATATGATAGTCGACACTGTTGGATGATGCGGAGATCGCTTCCTTGGCGGAGCCATCCAATGGTGTAGGGTTGTGGGTGCAGCGTTGTTAGCAGGTTCAGCTACTTGATGACCTTTACTGAGATGAGGTTCTTCTAGCTACCACTATCAATGATGAAGTGCATTGGGGTGCATTTTACCCACATCTTTGGATGGAAGAGGCACTCTCCTTCTTCTGGCTCGTTTGGTTCACCAGGCTGGAGCTTAGTGGTAACAACGGTGGCACTAGGTTCCACGTTAATGATCCATCTTTCCCTTTCTGATTTTGGCTCAGAGTCAGAATCTTCATCTGATTCAGAGGCTTTCACTTCGGCCACCAACGACTTCTTTGAGTGGCAGTCAGCAGTGTTATGGCAAGGGCTCTTATGGAAGTCGCACCACTTCCCGGTATCTTTCTTTGTCTTCCTGGTGTCCTTATTTTCTTGTGGCTTGGACTGGTTGTCTTGATACTGTCCATATTTTCTCTGTCCTTTGTTCTATGGGTTGGTTCTACCCTTTTCTATCTTTTGTTGTGTGTGGTTCCCAGGCCCAAATTGCCACGTCTTTTGTTTGAGCTTCTGCTCGATTTTGACGGCATATCGATAGGCTGCACCCAAGGATGAGATGTACAAAAGTTCCATTTCGGTCTGGATGTATCTATACAGAGCACCATGATACTTGATCACTAGATGTCGCTCCTAATATTTGATACCCAACTTGGTGCGCAAGGTATGCAAGATATTTGTGAAATCTGGCACTGCTTGGTCTCTTTCTTGCCACAGTGTGGTCCATTTGGTATACAAGTCGTCATAACTTATGACAAGGTAGTATTGTTCCTTAATAACATCCCTAAAGGATTCCCAGGTGGTCGTGACTATAAATAACGAGGGTTCCTCTGTTTCCTTTTTTTCACAAAAAGTTTCCCACCAATCTTTGACATGGGGAACGACTTTAAGGAGCGCAAAAGTAATATTTTACTTATTCGAAAATTTATGGATAGAAAAATACTCTTCTATTAGACTCAACCACTTTTCTACAACATCTGCATCTATCTGACCTTCAAATATAGGAATATCTAATTTTTTTTGCACCTTGAAGGGGGCGACACCTTCGTTCGAAGAAGATGTGTCACATGTTGGTAGCTGCCGAAGGATTTGCACGAAACTATCCATCATATCGTTCCTATGTTGCGCAAGGGCTTCCTAAATCAATAGTTTGAAAGGATATCCTGTCCCGTCATCTTTCTTTTCTCCTGCCATGAGAGGTCGCTTGGGCATGCGAGAGCTTTTGTCCTCAAGAGAAACAAGCTCAAGACCCAATTCTTTGTACTCTGACCTCATTGGAGACATGCATTAAGACGAAAAGGAGAAGACCCCTCTGATACCACTGATCTATATTTTATGAGAAGAACAAAATGACTACAGATTATTAATAGGTTCTTAACACAAAATAACAGAGATATAGTAAAACTGGTTTTCTATTCAATAACGAAATAAGCTGAAACTGTAAAATGCAACAGAAACAAGCTTGCTGGAATGGTGGCGGCTTATCTCTTAGAAGAGATGTGACGACTATGCTCATTCGCAAGAAGATGATTACAATGAGGCTTTGAAGGCCTTTTTACAATAAGCAGGAATGACAAAAACCCTAGACATCCAAAAACCTAACGCTAAGAGATGAAGCGCCAAAAGTCACGTGGTCCCCGTTTGCGTAAGTTATTACGTCAACTTCTCGGGGTTGTAACGTTTGCATACGATCTCCGTTTTAAGTGTATGATAGCCCATTGGAAAGGTATCATTGAGGATATTACCAAAACTGCTAAAAATAGTGAATTACCAAAATGCAAGAAAACTGTTTTGAGCCAGTTGGAAAAGGTGGGTGGCCACCGATATCCATCTGGATCATTGACAGACGAAGTAATGTGTGATGTTGCCCCTATCGAAGTTTGTAATTTTCTTTTGGGCCAACCATATTTATGGAAATGGCATGATTTATATGAGTCAAGGCCTTGCAGTGTTATTATTACTCTGAACAATAAATTGTACAGGATACTGGAGGTAGTCCCACCTAGTGTTATTTCTTTGATCTCTGCCAAGCAATGTAGGAAGGTCATCTCTTAGATGGGGAAGTTTGTCTTCTTTGTGGTTCACTCTCAGAATGAGAGAAATATCACAACCACATCTAGGGTCTCTGCAACCGACCTCTCCATACAACAGAAGCAAGTAGATAAGGTCATGGAAGCATACTCAGATATCTTCTCCTCACTTACCAGGGTACCTCTGCACTGTCAGGTAAAGCACCCCATCTATTTGAGCCCCAACACACCATTGACCAATGGGCCATTCTACTGTCTCTCTGTGTTAGAGAATGAGGAGATCAAGCGGTAGAACCAAGAACTGTTCCACAAGAGGCACATCCATCCCAACTCATCACCTTGCGGGAGCCTAATCATGTTGGTACAAAAGAAAGATGGAACCTGGCAACTCTGCATTGATTACCAGGCCTTGAATAAAATCACAGTTAGAAACCGGTACCAAATTCCCTGAATCGATGGCCTCCTTGATCAGCTCATGGGGGAAAATACTTCAGTAAGATTGATATGAAGTCTGGCTACCACGAGGTCCCGATATAACAAATAGATGTATGGAAGACTACCTTCAAGTCAAAGGAAGGTATTTTCAAATGGTTGGTCATACCCTTTGTCTTGACAAATGCTCCAACCACTTTCATGAGGATGATGAACGATATCCTGCAACCATTCACCAATACTTTTGTAGTGGTTTATCTGGATGACATTCTCATTTACAATAAGACTTGGGAAGAACACTTGCAACCTCTTCAGTAGGTTCTGTACACCCTACGACAACACAAGTTGTACGCCAACTTGGAAAAATACTCCTTCGACATGGATAGGGTCCATTACCTGGGCTACATCATTGATGAACATGGTGTACATGTGGATCTAGCCAAGATCCAATTCATCTGTGACTGGCCAGCACCAACCACACTCACTGAGCTTCAGAGCTTCTTGGGCCTTGCCAATTTCTACTGCAGGTTCATTTTGGGATTCTCCCATATTGCATGGGCCCTCAACCAAGTAACCAGGGGTGGTGGTAAGATGAAATTTGTGTGGATCCAGTGCCAAAAACAAGTGTTTGATGATTTGAAGCAACGCTTGTGCTCAACCCCAGTACTTTAACTACTGGACCTAGAACAACCCTTTGAGATTGAGACAGATTCTTTAGATTCTGTGGTGGGCATCATTCTCACTCAACATGGCCACCCTGTGGCCTATCATAGTAAGAAACTATCGTATGTTGTCCATAGGTACCCTACTTACGAAAAATAAATGTACTCCATTATGAAAGCCTCTCGACAATGGAGAAATTACATTCTTGGGAAGGAGACAATCATCCACACTGATCATAAGCCATTTTAGTTCATGTAGACACAAGGAAAATTGCAGAATGGACATCATCAGAAGTGTTCCACATACTTGCAACAATTCCACCTCAACATCAATTATAAAACAGGAAGCACCAACCCCGTCATTGATTTCCTCAGCAGACCGCCAGTCACGACATTGACCATGGTGATAAAATCTTGCGTCCATGAGACCTCTTGATGGCACCAACTCTATGAGACAGACCCAGACTTCTCCACCACCTACCAAATGTTGGGCGCAAACGCAGTTGTCACTAATTTCCATCTTCAGGAAGGGTTGTTGTGTTGTCTAGGACATATTTGCGTTCCATCAAGCGAGCGAGTGAAGATGATCTTGGAAGCCCACTACAGTCGGGTTGTAGGACACTTCGGTGTCGAAAATACTATGGCAATGTTGCATAAACATTTCTACTGGCCGAAAATTCAACAGGAGGTCAACAAGTATATCATGCCTTGCTCTGCCTATGCTATTTCCAAACCGACCACTAAGAAATAGGGCATGTACACCCCTTTGCCTACTCTTGACAGGCCATGGGAATCCATTTCCATGGACTACATGTCGGTCCTCCCATCCACCAAGTGGGGAAATGCCTGTGCTTTTGTGGTTGTTGATCGCTTTTCTAATATGGTGATTTTGGCCGCCTACAAGAAGATCATCACAGCAAAGGCCACTGCCAAAATCTTATTTGAACGAGTTTGGGTACATTTTGGAATCCCACAAACCATTTTATCAAATCGAGACATTTTATTTCTCAGCACATTTTGGTCGAGCCTCTGGTCACTGATGGACACCAAGATCAACAAATCCACGACCGTCCACCCCCAGACAAATGGCCAAACTGAGGTCGTAAATCGAATGATCATGCATATCCTGCGCATGTACAATTCCAAGCACCCTTTCACATGGGATGAGATTCTTCCCTATGTCCAGCATAGCTACAAATGAGCCTTGCATAGCTCAACTGGCCACAACCCCTTTCAGGTGGGGTTGGGATTCCAACCATTGGGTCTTATAGATGTTGCACTACCCCTTGCGGTCACCTTGACCGAATCATCTCCTACTCTAAATGAAGCTGAAAAATCCACCTGGTTCATTGAGCAGATCCATCACATTCATCAATAGGTTCAGGATATCCTACAAAATTTCAATGACAAGTACAAGCAGCGCCATGATCAACACCAGGTGCCACATAAGTTTTAGGTGGGCGATAAAGTTTGATTGCATTTGCGGAAATAATGCCTTACCGGACCCCATCAGAAGCTTCACCCACTCCATTATGGGTTGTACACCATCACCAAGGTTGTGGGTGATAATGCTTTTGATCTCAACATTCCTCCTTTCCTTGTCATGCACCCAATGTTCAACGTGGATCTCCTTCGACCTTATTTCCCACCATTATTGGACACCTCAGAAATAGCATAATAGATGACACCAATAGAGCTTAATCCCTACTCCATACAACATGCATCCGATGATCAGACCATGGAAAAATAGGTCAAGGTTACTCGCCAACAAAGGATCCAACTTTATCGAGTTGTCAAAGTAGGGCAACTCCTGCACCAAGGCAAGTGGCTTACCCGGGGACAAATTTAGCAGAAATTTCCTCATCTAATGGGGGCACTTAACACAATGGAGACCATTGCTTCCTAATGGGGGAGGAATGATCCAGATGGATGTTGGCGGACACTCGCACCTATTCCAACTGGATCATTTTTGCAGTTTTCGAGTTCAACATTTTTTCCCTAGTTTTCGGGTCCCTAACTTCTAGGGTTGTTTTGAGGCCCTAAAAAACGTTTTTAGGGATCACCACAATCAAAAGCTATAGGGATTGCCACATACAATATGTTTAGTCCTCGGATAGAAATTTCCAACGGGATATCGTGTGTCTAAAACGAAGATCGTATGCAAAAGTTACGACCCTGGGAAGTTGATGTACTAACTTACCCAAATAGGGCCCACATGACTTTTGGCGCTTCATCTCCTAGGGTTAGGTTTTTGGATGTCTAGGGTTTTTGACATTCCTGTTTATTGTAAAAAGGCCTTGAAAGCCTCATTGCAATCATGTTCTTGCGAATGAGCACAATGGTCACATCTCTTCTCAGAGATAAGCTGCCACCATTCTAGCAAGCTTGTTTTCCACTATATTTTACAGTTTCAACTTATTTCCTTATTGAATAGAAACTGGTTTTACTGTATATCTGTTATTTTGTGTTAATTATATTTTGATAATAATATGTATTTATTTCATTCTTCTCATAAAATCAAGATCACCTTGTCTCCATAAAGGCTAAGGATACATATACTTAACCTCATTTAGAGAAAAAATACCAGTCGAATGAGAAGCCCGGAGGAGTGATTCAGAGAAGCGATATTTTTTTTCTTCAGAGCCCAGCTAGGGATCTTCTCCCAATGTTATATCCTTACCATTTTCTACTCACCAATCCACCCACAAACCTACCAAGGGAAAGGTTGAGATAACATCCCTCCATATAATTGACCCATTGGAAGACTTTCGAGGTTACCTGATCCACTCGACGATGAACTGCCCTGGGAGATATTTAAACTTTAAAACTCTACCCCATAGGGAATCACTCTCAATAAATCTCCACATGGATCTGTGTACCAGTGCCTAAGAAAAAGTGTATATATTCTTCGGTCCCCACCCCTCGATATCCTCAGGGAGGGACACACAACTCTATTTAACCAGCGAGGTGCCCCTTGAAACCCAAGGTCTAGACCAAAGAAACTAAAAGCTAATATTGTGAATTTTAGTGAGGATTCCTTTTGGAACGACGACTAAGGAAGTCTAGCATAATGGAATTCTCTCTAGAACAAATTCCAGCAATACAAGTCTGCCTTTCCTAGAAAGAAACATATTCACTCAGATGGACACCCGTGCCTTGACCTTTTTGACCATCCTAGCCCAATATCCAAAACGATATTTATCTTGCTTGAGGTGGAAGCCTAAATATTTCAGAACACCCTTGAAGTCTTGGAAAGCGAAGGGAATAATATTCCCCAGTGCTTGCGATACTTGAGGAGACAAATTATGTGCGATCAAGCAACAGTTTTCTATGTTGATTTGCATGTTGGTCACTGAGCAATACAGATCCAAGATTCCTTTCAATGTAGAGAGATCCCACACAGAGCCTTGAACAAAGCATAACACATCATCCACAAAAATTAAGTGTGTTAGGGACTCACTATCAGAAACCTTAACTCCTGAGATAGCTCGAGCCCTCCTAGAAGTTGACATTAGTTTTCTCAGGGAATTTGCCACAATTAAGAACAAAACATTAGAGAGTGGGTAGCCCTGCTTGAGGCCACAAGAGGCTCAAAAAAACCTATAAGGAGCCTCGTTTATTAGTACTGTGAATGATATCGGTTGGATGCACCCCATGATCCAATTCACTACAATGAGGTCCATGCCCATTTGAAGCAACACCAAATGGAGGAAGGTCCAATTGACTTGATCATAGGCCTTAGAAAGATCAAGTTTTAGGATTTTTACCCCAATGTTTGAGTTTTAAATTGAGTAAAGATCCTCATGTGCCTCTGAGAATGCATCATGGACTTGTCTGTTGTGGAGAAAGAAAATTAGAAATAACCTCGTTGAGGATGGGTTTGAGTCTACGAGCAAGGACTTTCAAACAATATTGTAGATTGCATTGCAACAAGAGATAGTTTGATAATCATCGAAATATTTCCCATCTTGTTTTTTCATAATCAAAGATATGAAAGTGGCATTGAAATACCCGATCACTTTCCCATTATGTTGAGACTCACGGACAACTTTTGGAAGGTCATCCTTTATTAGAACACAAAAGCCAACGTAAAAATGAATGGTTAGACCATTTGGTCCTAGGCTCTTCCCTTTCTGCATGGAGAGTAGCACACCGTGAACTTCCTCCTCCAAGACTTCTTCTTTTAGGGACTGATTCATCTCTTATAAAATTACCGGACCCAAATTAGAAATAACCTTCAAAATTTCTTGGATCCGGCACCCATGAGGCTCTTGGAAGAGACCGAAGAAGTGGCAGGCTCCCTCTTCTGTCTTGTCTTTAAGGAGTGAACCAAAGTCCCTTCTTGTGTTTCTATTTCCCAAATAACATTTAAGTTCTTGCGGTAATTTGCGAAGTGATGGAAAAAATTAGAATTGTTGTCACCCTCCTCGATCCACAAAGCTCTACTACGCAACCTCCAAGTTTTCTCAATTTTTTATATCAAAGAGTGGCAGATATATTAGAGGGCACGAGGATGAATGATTTGAGAATTTGTCAATGGATTTATAGCCATGAATTTATACAAGTGGGAAATTGTTTCCTCCAATTCTAGCAACTGATCTTTTGATAATTTTTCATAAGAACTTGCCCATGTATTGGAGATCAATTTGACACAGAGAATATTCTCAGCGAATTGGTGCATGAAGGGAGAGGGATCAAAAGAGGAGAGAGGCTTCCACGAATCCTTTATGAGAGTTTGATAATCTTCCTCCCCAAGCCAAACGAGATTGAACTTGAGGGGAATCGAAGGTGACTCTCCTCACGCCTAAATCTTGAAAGGAATTAGAGAGACCACTTAAGGAGACATAATTTAAGAAAAAAAACATTGTTCATTATTTTCTTCGAGACGAAGAATCTATCTAATATCTTAGAGACGACTTCAATGTTGACTCCAAAGTTTCTCCAAGTGAGTTCCAACTTCATTGGTTTTAGATCAATGAGTTGTTGTTTTTTAGGAAGGAAGAAAATAATCCCCATTGGTGATATTGATGAGGATTAGCTTCCCAAACCTCGCGAGAAGAAAAATTAAAGTTGAGATCCCCCCCAGAGGGAGAAGGAGGTTAGCCAAGATGCCTGAATCAATCATCTTTTCCCAGAAGGGAATCCTTTATGAATAGGGACCATGTACATTAACAATGCTTAGAGGAACCAACAATTTTTTTGTAATCGATATTCATCACAATGGTTCATTGATAGGAAGAGGAGTAAACGAATCTTCATTACTAGCTCCACCCTATGATGAGGCCTCCCAACATACCAACTGCGTCCACCGCACTGAAATACCACCTAGGAAGTCATTTTTCCAATGAGGCAATAACTTTGGCCCCTTCACACATAGTTTCTTGAAGAAGATTTACATCTAGATTGTGGCTCTTAATGAGCCATTTAAGGGATATCGTTTTTCAAGCACACCTAACCCTCTAACATTTAAGGAAAGGATAATCGTGATTGGGATAATTTGGGGGATTTCTATGCTCTAAGGGCCCCGCAAATGGTAGTTTGATTACCTTTTTGGATATCCAAAACCGCTTTTTGTTGTGCTTTTTCAGAGAAACGATTTCCTCCCCAATGGATTGGAATGAATAGGGTCCATTATGAGACCCTCAAAGGAGGTTTCATCATTATTTTGTTTGACTCAGGGTCTCATAGAATAACCTTTTTTAGGAGAGAGAGAATCCTCATGAAATATGGCTTGACTTATGGAGAGAGACCCTTAACGATAGGACAGGGACCAGGACATCCACCAGGGTCTAGGAAAGGGGGAATAGGGGGATCAAGAGAGGTGAGAGAGGGGACCACTAAAGGAGAAGGGATAGGGGGATCGAGAGGGGAGCTCAGGGTGAAGGTCACATGGAGGGAAGAATTAGGGACCAAAGAAGGGACAACCTCAACAAAATTAGAAAGAAGAGAAACAAAAGGGACTTACTAGAATTTCCACATGGTGAAGTGAGATCAACCTGTGAGATGGATTCCTTTCCATGATGTTCTTGAGCCTGAGGTGCGCTAATACCCATTACATCCACAAAACTTGCAATGGAAGACCTGATGTATTCCTTCTTTTTCCACATTTTCTTCTTTAAGGAGAGAAGGGGATTAAGATGACTACACTGAGCTTAGAGATGACTGAGATCATGAAAATTGAAGCATTGAAAAGGAAGGTTCCAATAGTCCACCTTCTTCTTTCAGATGAAATCACCAAATACTAAGTTCAGTTCCCCCACTAGCCTACCACAAAGATCAATTTCTATTTGAATCCATGTCCATATTCAATCTATTTTGGAGTCCCAGTCAGGATCCAACCCTGCGAGAGAGCCGAGCTTATTAAATAGCTGACCTCAGTACAATAGAAGAGCATATCTGGAAATACATAAGAAAATAGGATATGTGGTTGTAGGTGCCTCCAAGATACGATAAAGATAGAGCTATGAAATCCCTTGAGTGTCCAGTAGCTGCATGCAAGGATATGAAGATCAACCTCTTTCCCCTCTGCTCACTGCATGGACTTTATGGTTGAGTTGCACCCCTATGGTTGGAAACTACTTTAGGAATTCAACCTCTCTAGATTTGGCCTCCAAACTCTAAGAAATGGTTGTAAACTGGTATATTTGATGATGGTTAACTCATATGATAATATCCCCTGGCTATAGATGACAAAAATGACTCCCAATCACTATATTTAAAACCCGCACTGCGCCCTCCTTCAGGAATTTCACCCAGCTCTGATAATAAATAGATATGGGTGTTAGAAACTCCCCAAAGTGCCACTAATATCTCCTTAATATCTCCTTTATAGAAGCCAAATAGAACCTTCCTTGATTGGACATTGCACCCTTCTCTACAGAAATCCTCCAACAGTTGTGCCCCTCTTAAAAAATGATGTAAGAAATGGATTTGAACTGGAATAGAATGGTGAGAATAGAATATTTTACCACCGTGACCAAGCGTGGATTAGAAACAGAGGAATATTTCACCTCCTTTCTAATCTCTAGGGTTTCTTCACTCAAAACCATCAAAACGCTCAAGCTTCCAGAGTTCAAGATACAAGTGAAATGATGATCAACATAATGAGAGAATATGAGCCCTTATCTCTCTTTTATACCCCTTTTCACCTTTTTTCCCTTAAGTGAATTTTAATTCATCATTAATATTTTCTCATAAAATCACTTTATTAATTTAATGAACCTTTTTACTCCAAAAAGAGATTAATCCACTTTTATGACTTCTCCGACCACTTAAAGTCAATTTTCATCATCTTATCATGTAGATATTTTCACCCTGGTTCCATGGAGCTATTACAATAAGGTATTTTATCCAAGAAACAAGGTCCAAATAGTACCTTAAGTGTAATTAATTAAAATATGCTCAATAATAACCCAAAATTATGGAAATCGTCGAAATGCTACGAAACCAAGAGAGAACTATGCAAAAATGATCCTGATGATGAACGACGGTGAATGGGATAGCTTGTGCCCCATATAACTCCTCCAAATTGCATGAGCTCACTGTTATCCTTATTTTACTTCTCCGATCAGGATGAAATAAACTCATAAGGTCACCACTAATTGCAAGGCAAGGGAATCCAAAAATGGGAACATTACAGTCCTCCCTTCCCAAAGTTTGTGTGTCCTCAAGCAATTCCATCAAAACCCTATGATCAATAAGTTGAACCAAACTGAAACTGAGAGTGATCCCCTCGTACCAAACCAATTTGAAGGACGTGGAGCACCTAACGCCCACAATATTGTCCCGCAATGTACTCACACAAGAGGCCTCATGAAGACCACCAATCAATAGATCAAATTGATACTGTAAATACTCGATCCACCCCTCATAGAGTGCCCCACCTAAGATACCAATCCAATGCTCCATATTTATAAGCTCCTGAAAGTAATGGCTGACTCTCCCATCTGCCAACTTACCAAGTGTCAAATCATGAAATCCCAGGAGTAAACTCTTGGAAATAAGAACTGAATCTCTCATTTCTAGTAATAGATAAACTATCAAACAATGTAGTTCCAGGGTCCCAAACTAATCCTAGGAAGGAACCACCATGCTACAACTGTGCCACTTTGATCATCACTATCGAACCAACGTGCCCAGTGTTAGGGACCTAACCCCTCACGTAGGTATAATAATATATTTCCATGTAATAAAGGTAAATATTAATAAGGCCTAGCAATAAGGAAGAATAAGTCCAATGCAAGAAGACTTAATAGAAGCTTTCGCTTCTAGAAGGATATTCCTCTAGATGGTTCTTTTGATAGACATATTTAGTATANTGAAATAAACTCATAAGGTCACCACTAATTGCAAGGCAAGGGAATCCAAAAATGGGAACATTACAGTCCTCCCTTCCCAAAGTTTGTGTGTCCTCAAGCAATTCCATCAAAACCCTATGATCAATAAGTTGAACCAAACTGAAACTGAGAGTGATCCCCTCGTACCAAACCAATTTGAAGGACGTGGAGCACCTAACGCCCACAATATTGTCCCGCAATGTACTCACACAAGAGGCCTCATGAAGACCACCAATCAATAGATCAAATTGATACTGTAAATACTCGATCCACCCCTCATAGAGTGCCCCACCTAAGATACCAATCCAATGCTCCATATTTATAAGCTCCTGAAAGTAATGGCTGACTCTCCCATCTGCCAACTTACCAAGTGTCAAATCATGAAATCCCAGGAGTAAACTCTTGGAAATAAGAACTGAATCTCTCATTTCTAGTAATAGATAAACTATCAAACAATGTAGTTCCAGGGTCCCAAACTAATCCTAGGAAGGAACCACCATGCTACAACTGTGCCACTTTGATCATCACTATCGAACCAACGTGCCCAGTGTTAGGGACCTAACCCCTCACGTAGGTATAATAATATATTTCCATGTAATAAAGGTAAATATTAATAAGGCCTAGCAATAAGGAAGAATAAGTCCAATGCAAGAAGACTTAATAGAAGCTTTCGCTTCTAGAAGGATATTCCTCTAGATGGTTCTTTTGATAGACATATTTAGTATAAATAGCAGTCAAGGGTATGAGAACTTTTGTCTTGGATATTATTGTAAAAGAGCTCTACTCTGCCGAAGGTTTCCCCCTCGAAGAGGCAAGTGAAAATTTCTCTCATTAATCAAAGTGCTCTTTCTGGTGTTATTTTGGTTTCATTTTGGTATTTTTGTGGTGTTGTTCTGGTTATATTGTTGTTCATATGCCATTTTATGTTCTGCATACTTTTTATATCTAGAATATTACAAGTGGTATCAGAGCACCTTCCTTGGTAGAAAATTGTGGGTTAATTTTTTTTTTTCCAAGGTAGAGACATCTTCCAACATCTTTAAGCTACAGAGATCTGTCGTTACACGCATAAACCCGCAGTCAGGGATTCATACATGTACGAAATACAAGTGGTACTTAAGCGCACATCTGTTAGCCACCCTTGTAACCCCTTCGAGTGGTAGCGCATCAAACAACACCTGTATACAGATCGACTTAGATCTCTTGAAGCCCTCCATAGATAAATTGATCGACCACCTGACTGCTATAGTGCCATTGAGAACAACACTTGGAAATATACTGTCTAGTACTTGCGTATTCAGGTAGTACGACTAAGGGAACAATCTAGCCTCCTTAGTGGGTGCCCTGAGATATTGGGTTGATTACTACTGTTGGACCCTGCACGTATATCAAAGAGCTATAGCACAGGGAAAACCATTTTCTGTAGAACCCTTAACTACCTAACCCTTGCGCCAGAAAAAAAAAATAGAATAGACAATATCTATTGCAGTGTAGTTGTGTCTCCTACATTCGAGTTGCAAAATTACTACACATTTCTTGCTCTTAAGCATTTGGGCATTTCATCAATGCAGTATTCTTTAGATCTTGTTGGCACCATTATTTGAGACCTATTTCATTGGATTTCTCTCTTCTCCCTTATCACAGTCATACCTATCATTTTTCAACAAATTTTTTTTGTGGACCCGAACCCCTTCCAACACCCTTATTTGGGCTTTACCCCATTGGATTCAGCTCATTTCCCTGATCGTTGTGATACACTTCACCCATAACCCATTTTTTGTGTGGTCCCACCCGCCCCTTTTCTTGTTCCCTCATCATCATGGCCCATACCCGTAGCCAAGACTTGGAAGCTTGCTTCACTACCTTGAACTCTAACTTCACAGAAACCTAACAAGAAGTGCGACAACGTAGTGCCAATATTGCCACCATCAATCAAAAGATGCATTCCTCCATCGCCACCTCAATTGCAAAACTCAAACAAGACATTACTACCCAACTTGAATCTTTCGCTACGACAATCTGTGCCAAGATGCATATCCCTGCAGATATTCCCTTATCTGACCCACCTATGCATACCGAAGGTGAAACTTCCTCTCATTCCCATAATTTTCATCCCCCTCACTTTCAGCGTGACCTATGCCTTTCGCGTGTGGATGTGACCAAATTTGATGGATCGGATTTGACTGGCTGGGTAACTCAAATGGAACATTATTTCTCTTTGTATGGCATTATGGATGAGTCGGCCAAAATCCTATATGGTGTTCTCCATCTAGATCAAGAACGTTGGCAATGGTGGCAATGGAGAAAAAATGCCCGCCAAGGGTATGTGGCTTGGACACATTTTGTGGTAGAGCTTTATCAACGCTTTGACACTGACACCAACCATTTAGGCCGTTTGAAAAAATTGAAATGATATGGCATAGTGGAAGACATTATATCTTCTTTTGAGCGACTGGATTTTCGAACAGAGGGCATGTCTGATGCTTTTTTCCGAGAATTTTTTATTAGTGGCCTCAAGGATGAGATTCGTTCTCATGTCCTCATGGTTCATCCTCAGATTTGGGTGGATGATACTAAAAGAGATAAGGAAGCAAAAAAGGTTGTCTCTTCTCAAAACCACAGACCCTCCTTTATTCCTCGCACTAAACCAAACACTTCCACTCCTCTTTCTACTCCACTAAAGATCCAAAAATTGACAAGGGTTGAAATGGCTGAATGCCAACTCAAAGGCCTTTTTTATAATTGTGATGAAAAATATTTTTCGGGACACAAGTGTAAGGAACGGAATATTTTTATGGCCATCTCGGAGGATGTTTCGGAAGAGGATGTTGAGGCTCCCCTTATGTCTGTGTCACTTGAACCCACTGACATAACCCCTCCCGAAGTAGAACTGGTCATTTCCCTAAATGATCTCACTGGCTTCTCTGCTCCCCAAACCCTCAAGCTAATTAGTTACATCAAGCATAGGAATGTCATCATTCTTGTTGATAGTGGAAGCACCCACAATTTTATTCATTGCCGCATTGCCCAAGAAACTAATTGCTATCTCCTTGCAGTCAATAATTTCCAAATAATGATTGTCAATAGTGGGTCGATGAAATGTGGAGGGCGTTGTGAAAATGTGCTCTTCAAAACCCATTTACAACATGCAATGTGGCTCAACTTTTCATGGATCAGGTCTTCAAGCTTCATGGCATGCCGCATTCTATCGTTTCTGATCGTGAACCAATTTTCACCAACAATTTTTGGCGAGAACTGTTCAAGCTACAAGGCACCCAATTGCATCTCAACACAACTTATCATCCCCAGACTGATGGCCAAACTGAAGTTGTCAACAAATGTTTGGAAACATATTTGAGGTGTTTTTCATTAGAAAGGAAACATTAGTGGGCTCAATGGGTACCACTAGCTGAATGGTGGTACAACACTTCATACCATATAGCTACCCGCATGACTCCTTTTGAAGCAGTATATGGACAAAACCCACCTTCCGTTCTCTCATATTTTCCAGGTATCTCAAAGGTCCAAGTGGTTGACCAAACACTTACAGTCCGAGAGGCTATTCTCTGTACCCTCAAAGAGAATTTGGTCATGGCCCAGAATCGCATGAAGAAACAAGAAGAGCAAGGCCACTTTGAACGAAAATTTTCATAAGGGGATCAGGTGTTTCTTCGACTGCAACCTTACTAGAAAAATTCCCTCAAGGATGACCAGTGTCAGAAACTAGCACCCAAATTTTATGGTCCTTATACAGTTCTCAAGCGTGTGGGATAGGTGGCCTATTAGTTAGCTTTGCCTAGTCATTCTAAGATCCATCATGTTTTTCATGTTTCCTGCTTAAAGAAGGTGATTGGAACTAAGTGCCAAACCCAAAACACCCTTCCCGAGTTGGACGAAGAAGGCTCCATTTGGATACAACCACAAGTAGTTTTGGACCAGCGTGAGCGTCGTCTGCATCAATGAACCATCAAGGAAGTGTTAGTCTAGTAGAAAGATACAACTCCAACAGATGCCACTTGGGAACCAACTACCATTCTGCAACATTTTCCCCATATCAAGCCTTGAGGACAAGGATGTTTTTAAGGGGGAGGGCATGTTAGGGACCTAACCCCTCATGTAGGTAGAATAATATATTTCCATGTAATAAAGGTCAATATTAATAAGGCCTAGCAATAAGGAAGAATAATTCCAATGTAAGAAGACCTAATAGAAGCTTCCGCTTCTAGAAGGATGCTCCTCTAGATGGTTCTTTTAATAGACATATTTGGTATAAATAGGAGTCGAGGGTATGATAAATTTTGTCTTGGATATTATTGTAAAAGAGCTTTGCCCTGCTGGAGGTTTCCCCCTCCAAGAGGCAAGTGAACATTTCTCTCAGTAATCAAAGTGCTCTTTCTGGTATTATTCCGGTATCATTTTGGTATTTTTATTGTGTTTTTCTGGTTATATTGTTGTTCATCTACCATTTCTAGTTATTTATTTCCATCTACATACTTTTTATATCTGGAATATTGCACCCAGTCTACATCCTCCTCTCTTGGAACCCCAAGATGACATCCCTAAAGGGACTTAAACCTCTATCTTGAATCATCCCCTGCAAAGGTGCCTCAGTGAAGTCTATGTTTGCAAATCCACTACCAGCCTTGATCCTAGGTATAGAAAAAGAAATTCTATCTTATCATATAGAGTAAGTCTCAAGTCCCCCTCCATTGACATCCAAAAAATCAAGCAGACCAATCACTATCAGTATTTTGTCGATCATCATCATCATTTGAAGCAATTTATCACTTAAATGAATGCCCAGATCTGACAACCAAATTGAAATTCCACCACTCCCAAGGCCCGCTGACTGTTGTTGTGCTACACTCATAACTATTGGAATCCAACCGAGACTCATCTCTAATCCTTGTATGCTCAACTGATGGAAAGCAGATACTAGGGATCAACTCCATGGATGCAAACCTGTCATGCTCCTTCCAAACCACACAGAGAAATTTGTTATCCTTACTCATGATAATGTACTCTAACAACGGATGGAGTTTAGACACCTTCCTATAAAGTAGCTTTGCCATATGTGGTACATCATGCTCATACATGTCCCTGAAAAATCCTGCCGAATGTGTATCATGCATCGCTCTCATCATCATCTCCTCAAGTGTGGCCTCAAAGACTAAATAGTAAATACGTGCCACCTTTGTAGTAGATCATGTCCTCCCTCAATATATCCCTATCATCTTGCTCTCTAACCAAATTCCCTAAATAAGAACCCTTTGTCCTGTCTATAATGCCCCATGTCTCATCCAATTGTCTCACAGGATCCTCCCATGTTCTGTTGTATATATTGAGAGCATCAAAGAGTAGAAACATAAACCTCAACAACTGTAGGAAAATCTAGTAAGTGGTAGCTGCGTTGGTCAATCCCAAGGGCATGACCAAAAAATCATAAGGATACCTAATAATTGTCGCTTGAATATCCTTCTCACTAACCCAACCTGGGTGATATTCCAATCGAAGATCAATCTTTGAGGACTGTACCTCTCCATGGAACTCATCCCTATGCACTAATGGATTATTCGAATAGGCACCCGACCTCCACACTACTCCCATACCATCGCATGCCTCAAAAGGAATCTCCTTACACGGATGGTCAACCATACTCCCTCCATAACCACATACACTACTAATGCTGATAGTATGGCCTCTAGAGTCCATATAGTGCCACAAAAAAGTGGATCGTCTTCCTTTGGGCCATATCTGCTCCATCAAGTGAGAGTATGAATCTCCCCTGAACTCCATTGTCTCCCACTGTGTACCACTGTACCCCTTTGCATAACACTGTATACCACTGCACACCACTGCATATCATTATGTATTATGTATGTTCCACTGTATCAATCACTACACTAGTGTCAACTGAACCTGGTTCCCAAATGGATGTGTCCTCATATGTAATATACATTTCCTCACAATCCATGGACGCATATACTTTCTTGTTGGTTGATCCACAAGGTATCTGCTCAATTGTCTCAACAATGATCATGACTTGAGAATTTAATGGGCTCTTCAAAATAAGTGACTCCTATCCCCATACTACAAAACATGTGCATAATCAAAATCCTATGGGTCATATCTCTTTGCAAATGCATGCAAACCCTCCATGTCACCAACATCCTTTAGTGACATCGTTGAAGAATATGACTGACACTCTACTGAGATGGATGTAGTGGATACCTGACTAGACTCCTCAAGGAGTTGCTCTACTTTGGACTATGATTCTCGAAAGGCTATATGTGTGATCTTCAAGAATTATTGTACACTCACCAACTCATGAGTGAGTCGATCCACCTCATTATCCTTCTCCTCCAATGCTCCATGGTACATCTCACCAATCTCTAGATGGTAATATCTATCCATAAGGAGATGTTGGTAGTTGGTCTTCATCACTGCCACTCTCTCTCTAAGTGTCTAAAATTCCTCAATGGAAAAATCTCCACCTAAACTATCATGTGTCACCGTGGCTCTCCAACAATATCTTGTCACCAATGCATGTGTATCATCAAGGTGCCTCATGGTCGCCACGATCATATCCTCTCTGACATTCAACTGCCCTGCCAAGTACCATGACTCATGCGAATCAACACCTCTATCATGTTGAAGTGCTACCTCATAACTCCTGTTGATAAGGTCAACTATGGAATCCTCATCAACACACTCCCCAAGACCTGTCGTGCTACTCTGTTCAACATCCGTTGCGCTACTCTGATCATCACTCATAGGCATATCCCGTGATGTGAGACTATGCTCTACAAGTGATTCGTCTTGTACCAATTCTCCATCCCACTTAGGTTTATAGACACCCAAATGATCCATCAAATACATAGAAATTCTATGACCAGCTGAAGAAACACCCTTCATGCCTCCTCCCAAGGAAGCTCGTACAACTAGAACCAACTTCTTTGGAATATCATCACTCTCGTCCAACATAAGATTCATAATTTATTGCATTGATATTATCACATTTCTTGGATGAGCTTCACTGACAACAAAGATTAAACTGTGAAACATCTCAAGGATCAAATCATGACATCCAATATCCCACATCACCACACATGACTTATTATTTTCCATTGTCTCCAAAAGGGTTGACCTCCTTCCAAACAAGGTACTATGTATATCACCCAAACCTTGGAAAATGGAAATAATAAGCTGAAAGGAGTCCCTCATCACATCATCCTTATAAGGATCATCTGGTGTTGATATCCTGGTGATCTCACTAATGCATGTGGCCACCATAAGTGACACATCTCCATCCTTGTGCCTCAACAATTCAGACGTGACTAATGGAATCCTTGATGGTCGTGTTGTTTCCCACATATCCTCTAAAGGTTCATGACACACCTTTGAAAAAGTGCTTGCCACTTTCTCAAGAATTTCATGAAGAGAATATTTGGATTGAGAAAGTGGTTGTAGCCTCTTCATTGCTGCAATTACTTGTTGCTCCAACTAATTTTCCATTTGAATTGTCTTTTCACTAAGTACCATGACTAAAAGTGAAGCGGATAAGTGATGGTCACTTATCTAATGCAATATGAAATTTTTCTCTGTATTGAAGACCCCTCCAGATGGGAGGAATCTTCTCTCTGATACCACTGTAAGATCCCCAAATGGATCTATGCGGAATTTTTTAGTTTCAATGTTTCTAGTTGAGAGCTTTTGTCAAACAATTTGCACCTGTAGTTTGTGGAGATTGTGTTTTGGGTTTATTGTTAAGTGTGATTGCACAATTGGTTTGCAATGATATATCTAAACTTACAATAGAACACATAGAAACACCAATAGAATAGCCACAAAGTTCAGATCTGAATTTATTTATTAAATATATGACCTCAATACAATAGAAGAGCATATCTGGAAATACATAAGGAAATATGAGATGTGGTTTTAGGTGCCTCCAAGATACAATAAATGGAGATATATGAACTCCCTTGAACCTCCAGTAGATGCATGGAAGGATATGAATATCAACCTCTTTCCCCTCTGTTCGTTGCATGGACTTTATGGTTGAGTTGCGCCCCTCTCTAGCTGGAAACTCCTTCAGAAATTCGACCTCTCTATATTTGGCCTCCAAACTCCAAGAAATGGTTGTAAACTGGTAGATATGATGATGGCTAACTCATATGATAAGATAACCTCGTTGTATATGAAAAAACTGACTCCCAATCGCTAGATCGCAAACCCCCAATGCGCCCTCCTTCATGAATTTCACCCAAATCTGATAATAAATAGATATGGGTGCTAGAAACCCCCCAAAGTGCCAAGAAAATTCACCCTAAGTGAGATAAATACAAGCCCACTCAGATCTCTTGAATAACTCCTTCCCAAAAGCCAAATCAAACCCTCCTTAGTTGGACAGTGTGCCCCTCTCTGCAGAAATCCTCCAATAGTTGTGCCCCTCTTCACAAATGATGCAAGAAATGGATCTGAACCGGAATAGAATGGTGAGGGTGGAATATTTCACCACCTTGACCAAGCTTGGATCATGAACAAAGGAATATTTCACCTCCTTGTTGATTTCTAAGGTTTCTTCACTCAAAACCCTCAAAACACTAAAGTTGCCAAAGCTCAAGATACAAGTGAAATGATGATCAACATAATGAGAGAATATGAGCCCCTATCTCTCTTTTATACCCCTTTTCACCCCTTTCCCCTCAAGTGACTTTTAATTCATCTTTAATATTTTCTCATAAAATCACTTTATTAATTTATTCAACCTTTTTACTCCAAAAAGTGATTAATCCACCTTAATGACTTCTCCAACCATTGAAAGTCACTTTTCATCATCCTATCTTGTAGAGATTCCCCCCCCAGTTCCAATGAGCTATATACACTAAGGTATTTCTCCAAGAAACAAGCTCCAAATAGTACCTTAAGTGTAATTAATTAAAATATGCTCAACAATAATCCAAGATTATGGAAATCGTCGGAATGCCACTGAGCCAAGAGAGAACTATGCGAAAATGATCCCGATGTTTAAATATGGCGAATGGGATAACCTGGGCCCCATATAAATGATCTTGTTGTTACCCTTATTTTACTTCTTTGGTCAGGCTGACATAAACTCATAAGGTCGCCATTGACTGCAAGGTAGGGAATCCAAAAAATGGGAACATTACAACAAGACTTTGGTGGGGATTAGGCGGTTGTTATGTGAAGTTATCAATAAGTTTTTATAACAACCTAATGTTTGTAGAAAACAATTTCTACAACAATAAATTCTAGCCACCAAAATCATCAAACAATCCACCCAAAAGATAGCCAATAACAATTAGTTTAATGATGGAAGTTTGCAAGTGAATTCTAGTGGTAGAATAGTGAGAAATAGATGAAGAAAAGAAGATTTTGCAGCATCCCTAATGATTGTAGAAATAATTTGTAACAATAAATAGAATTACTAGGCCAATTAAGATGCCCCTAAGGAACAAGAAGGCTTATAGCATGTAGAATCAAATCCAACTTAGACAATTGTAATATCTTAATATTTCACATATACCATTATATCTCCAATGCAAGTAGATTAGTGCCTTATCAATAGGGTTAATGGAGTCTCTTATGTAAGATATAGGGTTTGTTACTTCTCTAGGGGTGTAAGACCTTTTACTCCCTAGAGAAAAAAAAACCTAGCAAGGTAAATCTACAAGGGTGTAATCCCTTTTACTCCTTGTAACAACATTTGCAAAGTAGTTTATTCAATGATATCAAAGTAGATCTTTATGGAGGGTGTATTACCTTATACTCCTCCAAGGGTATAGACAATTTTAGCTTGAAACAAGAATAAAACAACATAATAAATGCATAAACTCCTTACCAATTCCAAGAAAAACATGAAGAAACCCTTCCTTATCAAGAATACTCCACCAACATACCAAGAATAAAACATCCAAGAGATAGCGGCTATATTTTCTTCACCAAAAGACAAGAAAGATCATCCACAATGCACCAATAGAGAGATAGAACAAAATGCCCAAATAGGGTGAAAATTTCAGCCAGTGTTATGTAATTCTCAAGTGAGAGTTATATTCAAATGAAATAAAAGTGACCTTCATTTATACAAGATCACTAAAAACCGATTTGTCCACTTTTCCAAAAGTCAACATCAAAATAGAGAGGTTGACCCTCCCTATTTGTCCTTCACAAATTACAATTACAAATACATAAATTAATTTGCCCTTTTAGGGGTGACGTCATAACCTAAAGGATGACGTTAGGCCTCCTAGAGAGACATTGAGATATTTGGTGAATATGGTTGGGCCTCCAAAGGCCATGTGTCACCTCACCATGTGCTAAGTGACAAGAAATCCATCTCTCTCCATAAAACCAAGCCACATCACCATCAAACCATGAAACCCCCATAAAAAAACCTAAGCCCATGTGACGTTTAGGGCCTAGAATATGACACCCTAGGCCTCCAAATTCCAACTTTGGGGTGCAAGGGGATGGAATATGATCATCTCATGGTATCCAAGTTCCTCCAAAGGAAATGTTCATCCTCCCATGTGTCCAATGAGAGGCGATGCATCATCCAACCTGTGGGATTCATGCCCCTATGAAGGTCCAAGTAACCTTGTGCCTCCACGAAAAGACTTTCACCTGGCAAGGCCCTGCAGAGACAATCGAGTTCGTCATCCAAGGGTCCACAAGTCACAAGTATCATCCCAAGTAAGCTATATCTAATAAGAGAACCACCCAAACATGTGCATCGAATCCCTCCTTTTCAAAAAAAATAAATGTCCAAAGACCTTATACAACTTGCCAAATTTAAGTATGTGAGGGTTGTCATGGTGACCTATTGGGTATATCATTCCCCAAGTTAAGGGGTGTTTCCCAAGAGGACCATTTCTAATTCATGTAAAGAGTATGAGATGGATAGGGGTGTGACTTTTGTGCATGGGATTTATTGACATACAAGGGCTCATATTGTCTCATTTATGGGTGCCTTTGTAGAGGGTGTGCTTTCTCTTGAGTTACCAACTATTTATGTGCTTATTTTCCCAGACCCCTTTTTATCCATCTTTCCAATCCATTCTTTCATATGATTTGTAGTTTTTTAGTTCCCTTCACAAGGTTTCAAGCTTTAACATTTACAATTTGGAATTGGACGAGCACTGAGTAGGTAGAGCTCAAGTTGGATCGGATTTTGATGGTCCTCATTTGTTGTGTTCACTTTATTTTTAGCATTAGTTTATTATTCTTTTATAGTAACTGCAATCTATCTTCGAGCCTTTATCCCCTTCTTCCCATAAAATGAGGTACAAGCCCTTCCTGGGTTAATATGCCTGGAAACCCAAAAGATGAGGAGACGAAAAGGGAAGAAATACAAAAATTGATAAGCATGTACAAGAGTGGTATGATAACCCTCCAAGGAGACCACCTAGTAGCAACCACTTTCCCGAGGGTGACCACTTACTAGGAAAACATGTCAACCACCAAGGTGAAATGAGGCAAAGGGCATAATTTATAGGAAAAAAATTTCAAAATCAAGAAAGAACCCTTTGAAACATGTTCAAATGATTCATTTATTATAATGGCACTTACCACAACACCGAACTTGTTACCTCATGGAACAAGACCTGTTGTCCTATGTGAGCTAAGATGGTGTGGTGGACGATGTTTCCATCGATCAAATGGTGACATGTGGTAAGATATGGATCTCTGATTGCTCATCTACCTCTCGATACTCCATGTATTCAACCCGAGTGCCTCGAGACATCATCTCCTTATTTACCCCTAGGATGGTAGGTAACAGTCCGTAAAACACTTTAGGACATATGTGGGGTATAACAAGATTAAATATTTCATTCCTTATCCAACAACCAAGGATATATTATCGCAACAAGATCGTATTTTGTTGAGAGTAAAATGGGTGTAACAGATACAAGAATATGATCTTCAAATAAAGCCAAGAAATATAATCAAGGGCCAAGGATTGGCCAAGATGTTGGCTGAAGGTAATGAAGAGGCTATTGAGATGGGATAAAAGGAGCAGGTTAACTTTGTCCTAAGCGAACTTGAGGAAGAGGAATGGTATTCTGACATCATTTATTATTTAAATAATATTACATGCCCTGGTCACTTAGTTGATCATAAAAGAAGAGCCTTGAGGCTCAAAACCATGAAGTATTGCCTAATGCAATATGGTCTTGGGTGGAGAAAAACTGATGGAGTAATTCTTAGATGTGTAAATAAGGAGGAAGCAGATAATTTGATTTCAAATCTTCATTCAGGATACTGTGGGGGTCATTTTGCTACCCATACCACAACTCATAAAATCTTGAGAGTAGGTTACTATTGGACTACTAGCTTTTCTGACACACATCGATATGTCAGATCTTGTCAACCATGTCAATTCTTTTCGATAAAACAACAACTACCTGGTCTTCCTTTGAAGACGATAGTGATTGAAGCACGTTTTCAACATTGGAGATTGGATATTATTGGTAAATTTAAGGACAAATATAGTAATGGTTATCGATGGGTTTTGATTACTACAGATTATTTCAATCGATGGGTAGAAGCCATCCCAACAAAGAGGCCAACAAAAGAAGTGGTAATGAAATTCCTTGAAGAAATAAGAATTACTAGGTTCAATGTTCCCACCAAGATTAATACTAACAATGCCAAGGCTTTCAATTTAGTGGCAATGAATAAATTTTTTTTCAAGTATAGGATCGTACTATCACATTCCTTGAATTATTACCCTCAGGGAAATGGGCTTGCTGAATCTAGTAATAAGAACATCATGAACATTGTAAAAAATATCGTTGGAGATAATAAGAAGAGTTGGGATAGAAAAATCAAACATACTCTTTGGGCAGATCGCACAACAACTAAGACCTCCTTCGGGAAAACCCTGTTTGAATTAGTTTATGGGATGGAAGAAAGGTTACCTGTAAACCTCCATATTTCAATTCTGTAGATAGCTCAACATTTCACTACTGATAAATAAGTGTTACAAGGAAGTATTGATCAACTCATGGAACTGGATGATTCTAGAAGAATGGCTTTCGATCAAATGGAAAGAAATCAAGACAAATTTAAAGGAAATTTTGATCGTAAAGCAAGGCAAAGGGATTTTCATGAAGGAGAGTTTGTCCTGATGTGGGACAAGAGAAATGAGAAACCAAGATATGTTGAGTTTATCATGCGTTCTACGACGAGCACATGTCCCCATGTAGGAGCTAGATGTTAAGCCCCCAACCTAGGGGTAAATAAGGAGGTGATGTCTTGAGGCCCATAGGTAGAAGACATGGAGTGTCGAGAGCGATATGACCAGTTGAGCCCACATTGAGCAGACATAGCCCCTCCGCTCCACCACACACCACCATTCATTTTCAACTACATAGCAGTGTCCGCCACACTAGCCTGGTCCATAGAACACAACAGGTATTGCTTCATGAGGTAACAAGTCCTGTCTCATGGTAAGTGTCACTTTAATATTGGAAGAATTTGAGCATGTTTCAAAGGGAACTCTTTTGATTATGGAACGTTTGCTTGGAAATTATACCTTTTTCCTTATTTCACCTTGGTGGTTGACATGGTATCTTAGTAAATTGGTCACCCTCGAGAAAAGGGTTGCTATTGGGGGGTCTCCTTGAAGGGTCATTGTACCATTCCCACTCATACTTACCACTTTACAAACTTCTTCCCCTCTATTTACTCATATGTTGGGTCTTTGACCCCAAGAAGGGCTTGTACCTCATTTCATGGGAAGAAGGGGTTGAAGGCCTAGAGGTGTTGTAGGTAGCACTGTAAAAGTCAAAATCCATAATTTATCCTTCTATATGCTAATCCTAAAGTCATAAGAGCCATGGAACACTTCTCCATAAAAATGAAGGACCTTTAAAAAGAAAATAAATAAAATTGTCCTGCTTGATGAGGGAATGCATTGCAATGTCCTTTAATTTCCAATGCATATGTCACTCAATGTGTTCTAACTTCAAGTGACATTGCGGTGCTCTTTTAATTTCCATTGCACATAGCACTCAATGTTCAAACCATAAAAAGGAAAGGAAAATAAAGGGCTTGGAAATTTGTTGCATTGCAAACGAAGGGATGCAGTCCACCCTCCACAAAGGCACCCATAAATGATACAATATGAGCCCTTGATATTTCAAGAACCCCATGCCCAAGAGTAATTCTGCTAATCCACTTCATACTAACTACATGGTATAGAGAGGGTCTTCTTGGGAAACATTCATTGACTTGGGGATTGGCCTACCCAATAGGGCACCATGACACCCCTCCCATACCTAAATTTGACAAACTTTATAAGGTCTTTGAGAATTTGTTTAATTTGAAAAAGGGGGATTGAATGTACTTGTTTGGGTGGTTATTTTATTAAATGTGGCTATTTTATTAAATGTGGCTTACATGGCATGATTCGTGTGACTTGTGGACCCTTGGAGGGCATATTTTCTTGTCTTTGCAGGACCTTTCCTGGTGAAAGCTATTCATGGAGAGACTGCGCCACTTGGACCTTCACAGAGGCTTGAAATCCCATTGAATAGATGATGTGCCTCACACATTGGAGGCCTACGATGATGAATGTTGCACCTTAGATGACGTCTTTATCACTTGGACATAACTCATTACTTGATAATGTTAATCCCGGACTAAAATTTTGACCCTTTTGGACAATTCATTATCTATCTCTTTCTCGTCATAATGGATGCAATTATTGTCTATTGGAGCATTAAATGTTAGTGGCTTCTCTTGGATGGCTTTATTTGGTAAATCGTTGGATGATTCTTGGTAGAAAGGGTTTTGTTACATGCTATCTCTTGGATTTGGTGAGTAATTTCTACAATTTATTGTCATCTTGCGCGTTTAAATTCAAGAAATATATCTAAAACCCTAGGAGTAAAAGGGCCTACACCCTCCACCGAAGTTTATTCTTCTTTGATATTGAAGGGATACAAGGATTTCCAAATGGAGTAAGAGGGTTTACACCCTTGTTTCAAGGCTTAGATAGAGTTTATTTCTCTAGGAAGTAATAGGGTTTACACCCCTAGAAGATTTTTAAACCCTAGTTCATCTTGGATTTTAAGCTAGATGAGTTGGAAGAATTATTGTTTTCTTGGGTTTTATAAAGGTTTAACTCTCAATAAAATTCTTCTTCCTCTTTTATTACTTTACTTTCCAAGGAAGAGACTCCATTTACCCAATAACAAGGCACCAATCTTTTCATCGGAGACTGTAAATTGTTGCATTGATAAACGTGAAAATTAAGGGATTGAAATTGATCAAGTTGGATTTGAATTCTACATTCTTTAGAATCTCTTATGCTTCAATGGCACCGTGATTGATCAAGTGATTAGTATGATGTAATAAAAATTAATCTACAACCATTAGGGCTATAACAAACTCTCTTTTTCACACAATTTCTCTACTTTTCTACTGCTAAAAATTGCTTGTAAGCTGTGATAATTAACCTACTGCTAAAGGGCTATTGTTTGGACATTTTACTTGTTGATTTCAGTAGTTAGAACTTGCTACTATAGAAAAAAAATTCTACAACCATAGGGTTGTCATTATTATTTGTTGATAACACTCTTTTACAACCCTCTTTTGACATCAAAATCTTGGTTTAAGAATTGGAACATTATCTACTAATCATAAGCATTGTTATCCAATATCATATGTTGATTTTGATGGTCTAATTTGCAGTTGTTATAATCCTATTGTTGTTGATATATCATTGTTATATGATGCAAGTTTGGGACAGCAAGGTTCCTTGTTGATTTCCCTCTTGTCTTGGGGTTTATTTCATCATATATTGTATTGGTTTGGGTTCTCTAACATTTGTTTTCCAGGTACTATCAATTGGCATCCTTTTACTTGATCTATATTCATCCTCTATCAAGCCTCAAGACCCTTTAATCGTGACATATAGGGGTGGTTCCTGTTAGAAAAAAAGGATCGCGAAGAAATAAAATAAAACAAATGCGGAAATAAAACACAAAAGATACATAATACAATAAAGACACAGATATACATGGTTCACCCAGTGTGGGCTACGTCCACTAGAGAAATTGCCAGGTCCTTCCTTTATTATTATCCAACAAATGAAGGGATACAACCTACAACAAACCCACTGTAACTTCCTCTTCTTTCTCTCACAGTCTCCTATCTCAGAATACAATATTCGCCATAATACACAACCACAATACATTTCCCTCAGAAGAGAGGGTTGCCTTTTAAGGAAAAAAACCCGAACATAACTTCTACCATTAGATCTACGACCCTATAATGAACGGTCCAGATTTACAATGAAATTACAATATACTTTTACAAGGCAATTTTTCCTTCGGGGACCTTCTTGCCCTTGAACCCCCAGTCCGAGGGATAACCCCCCCGGACCCCGCAGAGGGGGTAAACCCCCTCTGCACTCCCCCACGTGGAAGAGTGTACATACTTCTGGGGTGTAAATACTTCATGGGTTATAAACACGACTGAAAACAAAATATCTCTGAATCAGGAAGATAATCAGTCTCCACAACCAACAGTTCCTTCAACTCTTATCCTTTTACCCTTCATCCCCCAAGGGTCACTCGGGAAGCCTCCCTTGTGTTGGACTTGCCCATCACTAAAACGAGGGGGATATCTATTGAGTTGACAATGATAGGTGTCCCAAATTTTGTCAAACACTTGTTGTTTGGGTTGGGCTCTGCCCAAACTACAAACTGTGCAATAATAGGAACGATCCTCCCCCCAAAAAAAAAATAAAAAATGAATTTCACTTTTAAAAGAACAAATTATTATGAATAATGTAATGATTTAAAGTGTAATTGATGTTACAATGTATGCGAAAATTGCTAATAACACAATATATAAAACTTTATGTCTGTTTTATTTATTTGTAAGCTAGTCTAATTCTATATTAATATAGTACAAAAATGTTACACTCATCGTTGGTTGAGGCTTGGCATGAATAAAACTAGGCCTCAAATTGCTCTCCAAAATAAATTCCAGTTTGTTTGAAACAATGCAACCACATTTGACATAACTATAGAGGTTCAAAACCTCAATTGCACTGTAATAAAACATAGAAAACATACAAATAAATAATTGAAACCTGAATAAAACTAGTAGACAACATGATCATGAAGGAGTTGCTTCAGAAAGGCCTGGGTAGCTAGAGGTCTCTCGAGCTTTATCTTTTCCAATCACCTCTTTCCCTAGTTCATCTTCTATGATAATTGGGTTGGAGCTGGTTCCAATTACCTTCACTATTTCCTCCTCTTTGCTCGGTTCTTAGTGTGAAAACTTGAAGCTAAGCCCAAAGACAACACTGCATGCAACTGTGAATTCATCTTCCAACCTCCTTAATCTATCCAACATTTCTAGCTTCTGGTGCCCCTTATATTCCATTATCAGGGCAATAAGTGTCTTAACGAGCCAATAGAACTCCATGGAATGAAAAACCTTTGTATCTCTAGGCCTAAAAAAGCCAAAGTCTCAGACCCAATCTTGGAATTCCTCTTTGATTTGTTGTTTGGAGGTCTAGAAATTTTTCTGCTAGCAAAATAACATGTGTACTAGAGAAAAGAGACCCCACCCATGAAGAACCACAAAAATCCCACCACCTACAATCTCTAAGTGTCTCGGAAATCCACTTCTTTCTCGCAACATAGGAGAGAGAATGGCCAGTAGGATCTTGAACATAAAACAAGCGAAATAGATAAAGACCTTAGATTACCCAACACGCCCCAAAAAACTCATGCTAGATGCAACAGAGTAGTGTTGGGAAGTGGAAGAAAAACATAGCATAAACGAGCAAGATCAAACACGCATCAAACCAAACACAACAATCCCACAATTTGACACAATGACTTACCCAATGAGGGAAAAAACCACGACCAATGATGATCAATATTCTTTTTATTCAAGGGAGAATTATAATCGCCAACCCATGAACACACCCATCCTCTCTTCTCATACACACAACACCTAAGTATTGCGTCTTTCTCTCACACACTCACTACACATTGCACTCACACCTCTATGGATATGCTCGTATACATAACATTTATCACTTAGTTACACAGAATGATCATGAATAGATCACATAGTTACACAAACAATTCATAAATAGATTGCATGCATGCGCATTAACATAGTTGCATGCATGTGCATGTGAGCGCATGAGGAAATTCATTGGCATTTTTCCAACAATCTCCACCTTAACAACAATT
The DNA here is from genome assembly GCA_010110895.2 of Picea sitchensis. Taxonomy (NCBI): domain Eukaryota; kingdom Viridiplantae; phylum Streptophyta; class Pinopsida; order Pinales; family Pinaceae; genus Picea; species Picea sitchensis. Next base: position 92,295 of record SNQJ01S0022463.1, read on the forward strand.
TACCTGATATATCATGCCCATAATTAATTCATCACCTTTTATGCAACCCAAGAGAAGCCAAACACCATCACAGCTCCACAACTTCTCTCACAATACCGTTACATGAACATGCCTGCACGATTCACTCCAGTATGGACCATTCTATCTCCATCAGTAACCTATCTAATAAATCAACGAACTTGTCCAAATCTCATGAATCATAACCACAGACCAAATCACTGCAACCACTGTAGGTGATACTTGTGGTTCTGTGTTTGAAGCACCCATTTCCACGCTTTTGACCTGGTTTTTCCATGTGTCTACTGACAACACCAACTGCATGTGAAATGCTGACCATTTCTTCATTGCAATAATCAAACTTCATACTAGCATATAATACTCGAGACATATAACCCTTTTCTTGTTCATGAATTAGGACATAAACCTTAAGAGAACTTACAATGGAAATCCAAAGAGATTTTACCAGTTTCACATTATTCATATTGAATTTCCTGAGTATCCTCACCACATGCTTATGTTGTGACAACCAAGCTTACCATATTTCCTGTCTCTGTGTAATTCCATGCCCAAGATTTATTTTTCTGCTCCCAAATCCTTCATAACAAACGTGCTAACCAACTGAGCCAACCTATTGATCTCAACCATGCTTGTGCTTGCAACAAGCACAAAAAATACCACCTAGATAATGAATATCCCATAAACACAATGGTTATACTCACTTCTTGTAAAATTTGGCTCACCATGAAGGAATCGAACATCCTGTACCATTTGCCTAGCATGTTTCAGGCCATACAATGATTTTTGAGTTTGCAAACAAATCTTCTGTTGTGATTCTGAACTAACTGTTCTGGTTGTTCCATATACAATCCCTTATCCAAAAAATTCTATGTAAAACAATTTTAACATCTAGCTGTACTATCACAGCCAGTGCTAACACAACATGAATAGAAACAAGTTTTTAATAGTTGATGAGAAACTTTCATGGAAATCAATACCTTCCAAAAACCTTTCTGCTACCAGTGATGCTTTGAACATTTCATATTTTACTATTTTTGATTTTATAAAAGGGGATTCATCAAACATTTCATCTCTGTTCATGACGATTTTGTGGGTAGTAGGATCTCATAGTCTGCACCCCTTAACATCATCACCGTATCAAATATCTACCTGTTTGATATGGGTCATACTTAGAAAGCTGATAAAAAACCATAAGCATCACAACCGAATAATTTCACATTTGAGTAATTACCAGATGACTTATTCATACCTCTTCCTGAATCTTTCTTTCTTTTGCAACCGATGGCGATTGAGTTACCAACTAGCACAACCGCTTTTGTCCACAACTATTGTTGTAACTTGGCATTACTAAACATGCCTATTTGATCCCAACTTCCTTGCAATACTTTCCAAGTTCCATGGATATGAACTTACCTTCATCATATATTCTCAAACACTTGATTGACCTACCAACACATCAACCTTTCTACAGACCCACCTTTCTAAACTGGACACACTGCTCCACCTCGAACTTTGCATTCGAACAACCTTAACCAAATCCAACCAAGCCGGCCAAGTAAGCCTTCACTTCTTACCTCCAGGATCATTTACAATGGAGTTCACCAAGCCTTTTATAGGCTTCATTACATGCAATCCATGGACACAATACCACAAGATACCCAAAACACATGGACCCGAAAAACCACATGCTTTGACCTAAAAACATAGTTAACTCATTAACTCTTTCACCGAGTCAAGGTTAGCCCAACATACATGCCCCCGCCTCACATATTCAATCTACATAAGTCTACGTCTAGAATTTTCATAGGTGACCTTATAAACCATGGGTACGCATGCCTATCTAGGTATTATAGACATATGCCCATTTACATGCAATCAATAATTTCTACAACTCCAAAGTAAATACACTTTTTTTTTTTGTTATTTCAAGGTGACTCAACCATCACTACTCTGTACCTTCTATGTGAACACAGGTGGAGAGATGCAACAGACAGACAAAACTTCATCAACCATACCTGTAGCTGAATTTGCTTCTTTTGTGGAGTCCTCTTTGGATACTTGTTGTCTTTTCCAAAAATCCTTCTTGAGATGCCCAGATTTTCCACAAAACCAATATTTTTCCTTACCCTTACTGTCTTTTGACTTAGACATGGTTGTCCCTTTCTGATCTTTCTCTCCTTCTGTAGATCGACCTCTGACCACCATTACTTCTGTTGTTAAGGTTTCCTTACTAGATCTTCTGCTCATTTCCTCACACATCATAGCTACCACAACAATGTCATAATCAATGGCATCTATTGTGTTAAGCCACACAGTTGTGACCCGATGATCCCAAGACTTAAGCAACGAACACCATAGCATAACCTCCTTGTCCTCATCTTCGAAATTTACTCCCATACTAGTTAATTAACAAATCCGAGTATTGAAAACATTCAAGTGATCAACGATTTTCGTACCTTCTTTCATCCGCAAGTTGTACAACTGTCTCTTCAAGAAGATTATGTTTGACAAGTTCTTTGTCATATACAAACTCTCCATTTTGGTTCACAAACATGTTGTTGTTGTCGCCTCTTCAACGATGTTAAACAACACCTCATCTGCCAGACACAAACAAATAGTACTGAGGACTCTTGCATCCAGATCCTCCCAGTCCTCGTCTGTGATGCTTGCCGGTTTCTTTGACTTTCCAGCCAAGACCTTTTGCAATCCTTGTTGCACAAGAAGATCTTGCATCTTGAGTTTCCATAGCACAAAGCTATTCTTACCGCTGAATTTCTCCACCTCAATTTTAGAACTCTACACTTTTTCCATTAGCATAAAAACTCTAAAACCACTGCTTATAAAGCCAAACCCTTTTAAATGTGGAAGAATAATGATATAAACCCCAAATTATTTAATTAAAATATTTTTAAAAATTATATATATTTAATAAATATTTAATCCCTTTTAAAACACTCTTCCACATAAAACAAAAAAAAATGTCACTTTTTAAACATCCACCCACTTGAATGGTTCAAACTTTAAACATTCACTTCACAACCATGTCATGCATAACAAGCGCTGCATGGAAGCTTAGTCCCTGCCAAGTAGATTTGGAAATGGAGATGATAGTTGACACCTTATAATTATTGATGATGATGATTACTGTGAAACATGAACAATATGTTAACTAGGGGCTAGTTTCATGGTTTTACAAGAAATCAATTTGTGAAGATTTTAAATGAAAAAAACTAACACTCATAACTATACCGTCAAAAAGATTGGAATTCAAAGAATTCGACCTAGACTTACAAGGAATGCAGGAAGACATGTTGCTCCATGACACTTAGTTTATAGATTTGTCATATGCTGTATTGGCCAGGATCTCTGACCACATTTTTACTTTAATGTGGATGTTGTATAGTTTTGGGATTAACCTAAATTTCCTTCCAATTGAGTTAAGCTAGCCAAATGCAAATTGCATTTTAAAAATATTCAATTTTTCTTTTTGAAAATAAACCTTTCAAATTTAATAATATATATTTTTATTTAATATTTATTATATTACATAATAAATATAATCTAAATAATATATTAGATAATAAATATAATACAAATATAATAATAAATAATATATTAGATAATAAATATAATATAAATATAATAATGCGTAATACTTAATACATAGTACAACTTTTTATATTTAGATGTGGTGATTGGTGAAATTCATTGATTATGTAATTAATTCTACATATTGAAAGACGTGAAGGGAGCAATAACACTTCAATTCCATCAACCGATTAGAAATGAGAAACACAAATATATTTATTATATCCAAAAATATATATTTGTTTTCCTATGTTAAACATTACAATGCTTACACAAATTTATGGTAAAAAACAAATTAATGTCACATCAATGTCACATCAAAAGAAAACTCATTGCTATAGTCCCATGGCAGGACTAATAAGACAAAGTGTTAAAGAATGGCTCGAATAAGACAATAAACCTTTTTAATTTACCACTCAAACTATATACTATGCGCTCTTTCAAAGTTTAACCTTTCAAAGTTTTCCTTTTTGATTGATTCTTTGTCAGTGCTTGAGTGGGAGCGCTAGTTTTTAATATCGACGCTCCTTGAGTGCGGATGGGGGAGCGTCATTTCGCCAGCGCTCTGTGGTGCACAAACCGTGTGCATTGATTTTGGGAAAAATCTTCATCCTAAGGACAAACGAGAAGGTGCACAAACTGCGTAGGGAGCGTCGATAATCTGATACTCAATTAATCACACCTTCTTGCGCTTAGAGGAGACCTATACACAATTCGCCTTAGCTCACCTGCGACACCTACTCAACCTACTCTAATACCACTTGTTGGGTAGCGGAAGAAAAACATAGCATAAAACCAGAGCATAAATGAGCAAGATCAAACACGCACTAAACCAAACACAACAATCCCACAATTTGACACAGTGATTTACCCAATGAGAGAAAAAACCACGGGCAATGATAATCGATATTATTTTTATTCAAGGGACAATTACAATCACCAACCCAAGCATACAATCATCCTCTCCTCTCATACACACAACACCTCAGTATTGTGTCTTGCTCTCACACACTCACTACACATTGCATTCACACTTCTATGGGTATGCTCGTATATATAACATTTATCACTCAGTTACACAGACTGATCATGAATAGATCACATAGTTACATGAACAATTCATAAATAGATTGCATGCATGTGCATGTGCATCTGCATGTGACCGCATGAGGAAATCCGTTGGCATGTTTCTAACAATCTCCACCTTGACAACAATTTACCTAATATATCATGCCCTTAATTAATTCATCCATCACCTTTCCTGTAAGAGAAGCCAAACACCATCACAGCTCCACANAGCTGCATGCATGTGCATGTGACCGCATGAGGAAATTCGTTGGCATGTTTCCAACAAGTAGGCACTGGAAACCCGGATGTCGAATGAACCCAATAGGTAGATTGAGCCAATATAAATGCAAGCAAGAATCAAGTAAGAGTTCCATGTAACCAAGAGTGAAAAAATAGAAACTACACTTACTAGCCAGCCAAACCAGTGAAAGGGAGGCTTGGTCCTGTGAATCGGGGATACACAGTGCATCGAATGGAGCTTCTTTGTTTAAGAACTCCAACTCCACTGAAAAAAAACATCATCTCCCTAACCCATAGTGGTCCAATTTCCTTACCACCTCTCAAAACCCTAATGCCAAAGCCCTGATTTAAACATGACATTATATCTATTGTACTTGTCTCCATCTCCTTCATCAAATGATGCAGAGTAGCCACCACAATCCCACAAACTGCCATCACAACGAATGTACTAACCTAGTAGCAGCTAGAGAAAGACATGAAGGCTAGGAGGTGTGCAACCCTCCATGTGGTGGAAGCATTTGAACCATCGACTCTCATCCGATTCGGGGAAACTTTTGTGCGTATTGACCATGACTAACTTTTTACATCATATTTAATTAAAATTAACAAATAAATACACAAAAAATCAATTTTTTTTTTCCATTTATTAGTCATTGCTTAAGGAGAAATGTAGCTTTAGTAAATATGGCCAAATGAAAGGAAAGTCATAGTCTAAATGTTCTACCAAAATGTTTTATTTTTATTTTTATTTTTTTATTTTTTATAAGTTTTTTTGTTTTTTGTTTTTTTATAAATTTTTGGGGAACATTTGCCTGAAATCTAGAAATAAATTGTTAGATCCGCATATTTGAGTGATTATCATTGTATAATCCGAGTGCCCTATATGTTTTTCAGCGTGTTGAATCCATCTCTGCATTCATAAATAGATTTTAAACAATAAAAAATAGTGATTTCATGCAGATTTATGTCACTGGATTTCAGGGAAAAAACCATTTCATAGAACCGTTAGAATGCCTAAAGGAAACGGAATAGGAATAGACTAACTGGGGAGCAAACATACCCCTTTTTAGGAAAAAAATGGACCTGAATCCGACCAAATTTTCAGGAGTAGTTTGAGTTTTGCATGGAGGACCCACTGGAACTCGGGAGAGAAGATTGCTTTGGAGTTAGCCCACTCCAAAGGAAAAAAGTAAAATGCATGCATCGTATCTTCCGGACCATTAACAACACGAAAATACAACTGATGAGTACGTTAGACAATGGATTAGTAAGTTGCATCGTATCTTCTAGTCCATTAACAACATTTGGACGAATTGCACTAAATATTGGAGTGGGCTAACTCTAGAGCAATCTTCCCTCTCGAGTTATTTTTCCGGCAAGTTTTCCAGTGGCGTTTAAATTTCCGGCCAATTCAAACTCTGATCGATTTTCTGAGTAACTGGGTTGGTTAAAAATGGGGCAAAACTCTTAAGAAAAGGTTCTGAAATGCATGAAACTTTGTGAGTTTCCCCTAAAAATTTGACAAAATTTGACCGAATCCAAGTTCATTTTTTTTGCCTAAAAAGAACTCAAGAGGGAAGATTGCTCCCAAATTAACCTACTCCCTAAATATTCATCTTTTATCTTCCCTAAATTTACTCTCGGTGCGGACAAAGATATCCGTTTAAAATCTCAACTCAAACCGTACAGTTTCCTTTGCCGGACCTACTCCCTAAATATTCATCTTTATCTTCCCTAAAGTTAGTCTCGGCGCGGACAAAGATATCCGTTTAAAATCTCAACTCAAACCGTACAGTTTCCTTTGCCGTCTCCGGCAAGCCAAATTAAAACTTCTTCCAGCGCAAGCCAGATCAAAACTTCACCGGAAAAATACATGTGTCGCGTATCATTCAAAATTTTTCTGTTTCTCATCAAATCCGCCACCGAAAGCTTGGAGATCGATGGGTAATAAAAGACATTGATAATGTTTTTTGTTGCCTGTGGATATTATGATGACTCTGACCATATGTACAACTTGGGGAAGCCTAGTTCTCTTTCAACATGAAAATCTAGTTCTAGATGTCCAGTGAGAATTTTAAAGACGTGGAAAGGAGAATGGCACTAACCCACACATATTGATAAGCTATTACAATCGTATCTTTTTCCTCCGGGATTAAAGCATCTCCTCCGGTGAAAATTGGCGGCTCGAATCGCAGACAGGCGAAGCACAGGCAACAGAGTCATTTTCTTCATCG
>SNQJ01S0022464.1:20852-54621 GCA_010110895.2 Picea sitchensis
AGTACAAGTTCAAACGAAAAGGGTGACAGACTGCCACCAACTGCATGGGCAGTTTGACTAATGTCTCCAAGTGCAGTCTACTAGAGGATCGCATGCATGATCATCCTGACAGGGACATTTGCCGACTCCAGGCCTTGACTGTAGTAACGAGTTATTCTGAGTATATGTAGGCATTTTTTCCATTTTGTTTAAGGTCGATGGTAGAGAAAAGCTCCCGAATTGTAAATTTTTAATGAACTCTCTGGTTATCTGGTTATGTATATGCATTTGAGACTTCTTGTTTAATGACATCCAACTTTCTTACTCCCTCTTGTTTCCCTCTGATGCTGAAAGAGTTCATGATTGACTGATTCACTTGAACTATTGTGACTACATTATGATGAAAGTTTGATTATAGTGTTGTTATAATTCCTTTCAGTTATTTGAGATTTGAATTTGAGAAGTTCTTGCATTTAAATTGTTCCTCCTTGGGTTGTTGAAAGACCTGATGTTCTTGGCATACCTATACATTTTCTCACCGAAGTATTCCTCCTACTCACCCTTACTACAACTTACTATCTGAAGTTAGACTAAGACCTCACTTACTCGTGCATACGAGTCCAGTTTTCTCAGTTGAGACGATATTTTCCCGAGATTGCGCCTATTTGACCTTTTTATAACCTACTTGTGATATAATACTCTGATGGGTATCAAGCTTGCCTTTCCCGCAATCTGAAGGGCGACTTCCGGTGCTAACACCTAGGGTTTTCTCAATTGCATTTTCCTCCAAATTTGTGTAGCCAGATTACTATCAGAAGGGCCAAAATCTAGAACCTTTAGGCAACACCTTTTCCTTCATAGTATAAACATTCGATATATTTTTTACTTTCGAACAACTATCATTATAATATGACAACACAATTGTTAGCTAAATCACAACTTTACATTGTTTAAATCATGTTTTTGAATGGTTCAATCCATTCATTGCCCTCAAAAACCCTATAACACCCAAAATATGTAATCTCAACCATTCAAATTTACAATTTTCTAAATTTATAACTGAATTTTGAGCAAAACTCATCCAAAAATAAAATAAAAAGGTAGAGCATTTAAACTAAGTCATTCCATAATACCATTCATATTATATTTTATTATGTGATAGGATACTAGTTCTCATGTAAATCCACACATCAATATTCACTTTCCATATAAATGTTATTGTGATATATATAATCTATATCCTTATCCAGAATCTCTCTAAGGTATAAGAATCTTGCACGATATGATTTGTTTCAATGTAAATATTATTATTTATATCTAATTTAATACTTAATATGGTATGGCATTAATAACATTATTTGTAATGTTTACTTTTCACATAAATATCATTAGAATATGTGGAATATTTTTTACTATGGAGAATATCTTTAGATATAGTAATTTAAGGTCACATATAGTAATTTAAGGTCACGTGATTTGTTTTAATATAGATATTTTCACATCATTTAATTTTATTTTTTTAATGTGATTATTAAATTAATATTATTAATATGATTTTTTTAAACAAACATGCTAAACATTACAAACGTGACACATCTAACTCGACTCATTATGCTAAAAAAATACTAATATATTTATAAAAATACTTATATTAACTTTCTTAAATAATTTCCCCACCTAATATAAAAGCCCCGGTGCCCCATGACTAAATGTTTTTTTATGGCTCAAGGCTGAATCCAAACCTAAAATCTATGTCCCGATCAAGAAACCTACTTTATACATCCACCAAGGGCCGTTCTCCATGCATTTGGTCTTAAAAAACTAAAAGCTTTTGCACCGTCCAAGGTTTTATATATATATATCTACATATATTTTTATCGCACTTTAATAATTTTGTGATCAATCTAATACGTCTAGATGCTACTCTGATTTTAAATTAACTAATAGAAATATATATTATATACTCTCTCGAATCAATCAGCGTACTTTTAACTAAAAATAACATTGTATTTTGGGTTTTTCCATTTTGAGATCAGGAAGCCATTCTTGGCCGTTGCCGTTTATGGACTTGTCGAGATTGTGACGATTTTTTTGCCGTCAGCTAACGGCGTCAGCGTATGGACAAAATCATTAAAAAAACAATTTAAGGAAGGCGAATAAAAGCGCACCCTTGGTCATGCCAAAAAAATCTAATGGTTCCGCCTCGCTTCAGATATCTTGTTTTCGAAAGCGGTTTTGAAAAGCGGTTTTATCTTTCTTTCAAACCGGTTTGGTTGCTCGAGCCAAATGCATTTCTTCGCGAAGCTAGAGGTGGGGGATTGTACGCTCCGGCCGGTCTTTTTAATGTTGCTAGCACAGCGAAGGCGGCACAGCGGGGGAAGTATTCGATCTGAAGAAGGCTGATACTGTTCCTTTTCCGCTGCCAAGAAAAGGAGCCGGTGAAAAATTGTTATGGAAGTTTGCGGGTTTCGAACTCGGGCGAGAGCGGAGGGTTGTTTTGGCGTTACAATTGAACTGCTGTAAGTTTTCTCTGAGCTTTTGAAGGATTTTTAATTAAAGTATCAGTGCCGATGTGCAATAGGGGCTAGAGGACAAAAGATTGGAAGCAGGCAGGAGGAGAGTGCCTCTTCTGGCATAAATTATGAAGTACAGGAAGCCTTTTTCAGCGAAACCCCGTGTTTTGATGGGTTTCTGTGGAAATAATATGTTTTGATATACAGAAAGTGGAAAAAGACGACCGATTGGGACATGCCGTGTTGTGTTGTCGTAAATTTACTGCAAAATTGAGACAGCTTGACGCGAATTTACTGTAAATAAGCTTCCATGTGATTTAAATGGATGTATTTTGAATGTTTGTAGTTGCAGCTGTAGAATTGTTGAAAACTTTGCAAGAATGTAATTTGTGGCCTCCAATATTCTGCACCGCCAGCAAGAAGACCTTGGTTTTGGTTTTAGACCCAGAAACACGGGATTGGTGGAGATTTCGAGGCATAAGGCCTGTTCAAACCCGATACGGTTGGGGAAGAGTGTGGCTTTTGCATAATTACAGTCGGTTCTTGCATAGAGACAACGGCTTATATGCGATTGCAAAATAACTTGACCTCCGAGCTCTGTCGGAGCTTTATCACATCCTGCACTCTGTTAAACTACCATCCGGTGAGCGGAAGCAAACTCTTGGTCACTTTTGCCTCCGTTCTTGTATTTTGTACTGAATTTACGTGGATACAAGGTTTCTGATTGGAACTTTGAACCTTCAGGAACCATCGTTTTATGGACTATCGAGCTTTGCTGTCTGTGCAACGATAAGATGCAGTTATAGTCGTCCCAACCAGTCTGCTGCGCTTATGCGAGACCCCCTGACAAGCCTTGGGGTTGTCGCTCACCAACGGGTCCGGATTGTTGTCGGGCATTTAAATTTCCCTATACGCTCCAGGCACTCCACAGCTGTCATTGGCCGTTCGGCAACCCTTCCGACAGGATTTAAGTATTTTTTTTCCCCAACATTTCGGATGACTGTGCTTCCGAAAACCCGACTTTAAAGGTACATGACCTTTCCTTCATTTTACTCCTTATAGGCTACAAATGTCAGCTTCGAAATCTTAGTGTTTTGGTCATTTTGTGAGGTATTTACTCATCTATTTTTGGTGAAAATGGCGCCTAGGTAAATGCCCTTTGGACAAAGTTTGGAGATTATAGCAGGCGCCTAGGTAAATGCCCTTTGGACAAAGTTTGGAGATTATTATTTGATATTAACCGCTTTAACATTTCCCCGGCAAAGTAAGCGTCATCGCGCCGATGTGCGTGCCTCTTGAACATTTCCTTCCATACAGCAACCCAGACATTTAGAGCCTTTGTCAACGGAATAAACAAAAATTTCAGCCATGAGCACTTGTGAAGCTCCTGCCGAAATAAGCACTGAATGGGATCTCAATTTGACACCTGCGGCGCCGGATGAATATGTATTGGCTGTAAATTCCACGAATCCTAATTTCCTTCGGGAGCCGCACGAGGTAAACGCACTATCTTCCAAGGCGGAAGAGTCCGGTTCAGTATGCGACGAAACATCTATTAATCCAGCCATTGCAGTAGCCAAATCAGAGCTCGAACCTTGGACCTCGGGCACTGGGGAGCTTTCGTTTATTAGAAGAGCAGAAAACTGTCGGGACGACTCTGGGACGTCTAATTCCTCCGTCGTCAATGCTCCTGTCATCGACAACAGAATAAAAAATGACGGTTCTCTCTACTTGGAATGCGAGGATTCCGCGAATCAGGCGATCGAATCCCGCTCCAGGTCCAACGACATCAACAATCTCGGCCAATCAAAGACAGTAAGCAGCAAGCTCTTCGGTTGTTTTATGACGGTTAATGCCTTGGCTGGCTCAGAGATGAATACGCATAGTCAAGGCCAGCCGGACACCTGCATTACGCATCAGTTTTCTGTGGTCAATCGTGCCCTAGACTCTGTTTCTTCGCCGCCACTTGAAGAAATTCGTGGTCCTGTGAACCAGTTTTCCCGCTCGCTTTGGGGTGATCATCTTGCGTCTTCTCAAACGGATTCTTCTGGAACGCCAAATCCGCCGACGGTTCCCATCCAAGCAGTAAAGAAGAGCAGACGGGGGCCAAGATCAAGAAGCTCCCAATATCGTGGCGTGACATTCTACAGACGCACAGGTCGATGGGAATCGCACATCTGGTTAGTTTCAGTATTTCAACATTATTTTATTATAATCATGTCAATCTATCTGCACAAGCTGAGCTCCTGACAGATATGTTAACGAAAAATTGCATAATCTACCTTTTGTATAGAAATAATATTGTTCATAAGAATTCAAGCATAAATGGGTATTTATTGATTGTGACATTTTGATTCATGAATTTGTAGGGATTGTGGAAAACAAGTTTATCTGGGTAAGTCTGAAGTTATTCTTTTTTGGTCGGAAAGTTTTTCTGCAATCTTTAGATATTATTATGTAAGAAGTTTAATTATGGTATATGTTTCTATTGAAACTTCTGTAGGTGGATTCGACACGGCTCATGCAGCTGCCAGGTAAATGGTTTTCAGAACGTTTTATCATTCTCTCCTTATACAAAATAATGGATGAATTAATTTCATTGATTAAGTGTTTATACTGGGTTTGCTTCTATAACGCAAAGAGACGATATATATTTATAGTTAGGCTAGAAAAATGAAACTGTTTTTAAGACTACCAGAGATGCAAACTAAACATTTTAGTTCGTAATTCTCTTCCAGTATATGCTTTGCATCCCACCTGTATATGCATAAACCCATCTTCCTTCTCTACTGCTAAGTTATTAAAATCTAATGACGTCTCTTTCAGTTTGAGACTTTTTTGGATTGCTGTTTGTGGTTGTGTCTTTATTCTTGGAGGGTTTGTTTGACTGGTGCAGGGCATACGATAGGGCGGCCATCAAGTTCAGGGGTCAAGATGCTGATATAAACTTTAATCTCTCTGACTACGAGGAGGACCTCAAACAGGTACTGTTAGAACTATCATTTTGACTATCTGTCGATGATTTTTCGAGTTTTCGTTATGGTTGAGACCTGGTTGTTTTATTTCAGCTGAACAACCTCACGAAAGAAGAATTCGTGCATATACTTCGTCGTCAAAGCAATGGTTTCTCTCGAGGAAGCTCCAAATATAGAGGCGTCACACTGCATAAGTGCGGCCGATGGGAAGCCAGGATGGGACAATTTCTCGGAAAAAAGTAAATAAATGACTCAAGAATAGTTTATTAGGGTTTTGTTTTCAAGATTCTATGAATGAGTGTCAAAAATGTCTAGTGTTGAAGATAGGTTTACATATTGAAGCTTCGTTAATGCATAGATTTTAAAGGTTGAATTGAAAATGGACAATCAAGCCCTTCTTTCATTTTGATTCATGTTGGTTAATTCTCTACTCTTCCGCAATGAACTGAAGATGTTTTTTCTGTCAGTTAAGCTATAACCAAACTATACTGGCAGGTATATTTACTTGGGCTTATTTGACAATGAAATAGAAGCTGCAAGGTATATGCCATAATCTCAGAAATTATTCCTTTTTAGTGGTTTGAATTGGTCGAGGTTGGTTACAGCTGCTTTATTCACAATATGGTTGGGATGTCTCATAGTTGTGATAATTTAAGGACTGCAGGGCTTATGACCAGGCAGCTATCAAGTGCAATGGAAGGGAGGCAGTGACCAATTTTGATCCTAGCGTATATCAGAATGAACTTCTTACAGAAGGCAATAGTTCAAGTATATTTCTCTACTAGCTATTTCACTAATCATTATCTATGAGAGCAGCAGCCATTCTACAAGCCTTATAACTTTAAACACGTATACTCAGGTTTTGATCAAAATCTGGATCTCAGCCTTGGCATTTCTGCACCAACTGTACTTGACACTTCGGTCTCAGGAGATAATAAAATAGGAGGGTTGAAGGTGAAAACCAGCACAGATATCGTTGTCGAACCCGACTGGAAGAAAGCTCGTTGTGCCATCTCTACGGTAAGGTTTTCAAGGCTTCTTCTAATTTGAAGTCGGTAGAACTTCTTGTGCCATATGGTGTTGAAAATTCCCAATTTCCCCCCGTCAAATCCAGTATCAGAAGAGCTCAATTGTGTTGGGTGAGCATTTTAGTAGTTTAGAAATTTGGAAACCACTCTTTCCTACAAAATTATTAAAAGTAGCTTCTTCATTGTTTGGACCTATTGAGAAGCCGGAAGATGGAAGTCAGCAGACTCAGTTGGAAGCACCGTTCCCATATGGGCAATTGGGCCAGTACGTTGGATTACAGAATAGAGAGACCGTTTTCAGCCAAGGGAAGCAAACGCCCTTTACATTTTTGCCCCAGTATCAAATTCATCAGCCAGATTCAGAGAAGATCCAAGTCAAGGGCAACTTGACTTATAATCCATTGAGGCTTCTTCCCAACCCTAAAGATGACAGTATACACCTTGCGCTGGAACAACAGGGCCTATGGAGCAGAGTTTGTCCTCTGTCCTTTCCCCATTACAAGGTATTGTACAGCTATATACTTCATGCCTTCAGTTAATACAAACGATCACTGTAAAGTCTTCATCTTATCCTATATAGGTTTTTGATATTCCGATTTCACTGAGAATAAATCGTTTGTCTTCTTCTTTAACTTTTTACTGTGGCATCCATGCCTTAGAATCACTAGCATGGAGGGGCTAATAAAATTTCTCTTACTCTTGACCAGCTATACAGCCCCACCGGGGGATTGCAAGGGCAAGGAGGCAGTGGCCTCTCCCCTCTACTCTCTTCCTCCATTGAACATCAACCAGGTTGGCCTTGGAAATTTTATACTAATGGGTCATCAGCTTCAATGTTGGCAGCAGCATCATCAGGATTCTCACCCCAAGCACAAACCACTTTAGCCCATCCTTCAGATTGGATGCACAAGTTACAAGGATTTCAATATCCCAGTGGTCAGTCAATGGGTACTCAGCTTTCAGCTCCTAAGCCTTCATCTCAGAGACAGAACTTACATAGCACCGATCCCAGTTCAAGTGGACAAGTCTTGGGTTTGAGCTTAAGTATATCAACGAAATCAATAGCTGAACCGTGCTCCTCCAAAGATAATGACGGTTCGAAGTTCTTGAAATGAGTTTTTGGAGATTGTCATTCATTTGGGGTCAAAGACGGCTGAAATCGCCTATTAAAAAAAACAGAAGAAAAGAGGCGAATCCGTATTTGCCTGAGTCACTACTTTTTTGTCGTATACTCTATCATTGAGACGCATCCTTAATTGTCTCCATCGTCAAACTTGTTATTATTATTATTATTATATGATGTAATCCCATGTTTAATTAAACGTACGCTAACCATTATTCGGCTGCTTGCCCGGATGCCTAATTTTCATATATTTTCTGTAGTGAACTGTGGTATTATTAGGTATTAAATTTTTAGGCAAAATCAGTGTTCGAATTTATTGGTCAAACAGCTGCTATGTGGCCAAGTCATTAAAAGCGGTGTCTTTTTCTTTTATATTTGGTCAGTTTTAATTTATCAAAATATGTATTGTGCCATGAGTACAGTTCCATTTTTTAAAAAGATTTAGGTCTGGAGTTCCTCCTCCAAAACGTGTAGGAATAGAGTTTGATGCACTATCATTATGTAAAACTATCATGTCTTCAAAGCTCGGAAAGGAAATGACTAAGTCAACTTAGGGTGGTTATATTGTTTAAAAAATTAAGGGATTTTGTTTTGGAAATATAGTAGGAAGATATGATGTTATAAATTGTAAAATGGTAATTGTTTCTAATCTCTTAATGATTATTGGAATATAAAGAAATGAAGAGTTGTTGTTAAATACTTGTTCATCACTAAATCAATTTTTATTCATGTTTTTAGTTGGTCATTGACAATTGGTACAATTCAATGTTAAATACTTGTTCATCACTAAATCAATCTTTATTAATGTTTTTAGTTGGTCATTAACAATTGGTACAATTCAATGTCAAATACTTGTTCATCACTAAATCAACCTCTAGTGATGTTCTTAGTTGGTCATTGACAATTGGTACAATTCAATGTCAAATACTTGTTCATCACTAAATCAACCTCTATTGATGTTTTTAGTTGGTCATTGACAATTGGTACAATTCAATGTCAAATACTTGTTCATCACTAAATCAACCTCTATTGATGTTTTTAGTTGGTCATTGACAATTGGTACAATTCAATTAGAGACCGGAAACCACTAGTTCAAATAAGATCCATAATCCAAAGTGCACAAGAAGGTCATTACGTCAACATTTTGCACTGATTTATGAGATATTACTCCCAAGTTAATAAAATACTATATGGGTGAGAGACAATATGGAACCGAGAGCAGGGTGTGTAATGTTTGGGAGATTATAACCATAATAATACATCATGTGTTGTACTTTGCCTCTAGTTGTATGAGTTTCTTTATTGAAAGCCTATATTATGTGGTAAACCAAATAGAAAAGTTGTGATAGTACCGTTGTACATCATAGAAAAGTTGTGATAGTAGTGTTGTACAT
This sequence comes from Picea sitchensis, assembly GCA_010110895.2. Classification (NCBI taxonomy): domain Eukaryota; kingdom Viridiplantae; phylum Streptophyta; class Pinopsida; order Pinales; family Pinaceae; genus Picea; species Picea sitchensis. The sequence goes on from SNQJ01S0022464.1 coordinate 29,865, forward strand.
CTTATAACTATTACTTGATGTGAATTTCTCTATTGACAACGTACAATATGTGATCAACCAAATAAAAAAGTTATGAAAAAATTGTGATACTAGTGTTGTACATATTTTAATTGTTACTTTGTCATAATACATTCCAATGTTATTATCCCATTATAACATTTAGTTGAGGAAACATTTATTTTTTTATTTAGAGAAAAATAGATGTACAACAACTTTCCTCATCTATGAGTTTTCACACTATGTAATCCTAAAATTAAAACTTTAGGTATGCGGTGATTATTGATTTTATTTAAATATTAGAGTTTGGTTTATTTTGAAAGATACTTACAATGTCTTCTTCTTTCTTAGATGCTTTCAGAAGCAAAGTTTACGGAGGTTGAAGAAGTTGGTTATCTTGGAAATTGAAGTTTCTAGTTCAAGATATTTTATGTGGAGAATTCACATTGAGGATTTAGATACCTATTTTCATTCACACAAATTCAACGTATGGCCTAGGATTTCCATTAGGCTCTCCATTTCTTAACGACCATGGTTTCCATAGTTACATTTCCACGGACCTCCATGAATTCCCTAGCTCATTTCCTTATGTGTCGTTTCACTTCATTCACCTCCTTGATGGTGGCACAACAACAACTAAAAATGAGCATATCGGATGCAAGGAGGCCAACACTGCCACCTACCCAGAATTCCAAATAAGGAAACACACTAAAGGAGACGACAACACTAGCAAACTTTGAGAAAGGGTAGGGCGAAGAATGAGGAAGATGATGCCCTTGAACCTTTCTACCCCCCTTGGCATGTGTTAAGAATGACAACAATTCCTACATTATACTTTAATCTTCCCACCCTTAAAGAACGAAGGATTGTGTACCAAATCTCCATGTGGATAAAACCCTAAGTCCCTTATGGGATTGAAGGATGGAGGTTGGTATCGAGGAAAGTCATTGATTTTCCCCTTGGGGAAGCTTCTTCATGGAGGAAGAGAGATGGGGGCAAGTGATCTAAAATCAATCCAAACAAGTGCATGGTTGTAAGACTTAGTACTTGAAAGCCATTTCAATGATTAATGAAGGATAGGTAAACTATAAAAAAAAATGCAAATGTAAAAGTGGAATAAGACAAAATGAGAAGAAAACAGTGAATTAATTAAAAAAAAAAATAGGAGAGGAGAAGAGACTAAGGAATGAGAAATGAAAGGTCATACCCTTTGGCCTTCCCATTACGTCAACTCTCCCAATTTGTTCATGTACTTTTACTCTCAAAGGGATTTTTGGCTAGCCAAGGGAGGAGAGGATGCATAGAGAGTCATGAGCTGAACTGTAACTAGAGATCATCGAAATGAGAACTGAGTAAACATTCGAAGTTGGTTTCTAGGGAAAAAATTTCTAAGTTCATTGTGATTGATTGAAGTGTTTATTATTGTGAGAATCTCTCATATGTTTTTGATATACTACTCTTATTCATATTAAATTGTTGCCTGGTTATTTTATGCGTGTGACAATTCAACATCTATTGTAGCTTTGTAGATTTCTTTTTTAGTTTCATTCTCCATGTGCAAGTGAAGAACACCAACAACTAGAAGTTTCAGATCACTTATCTAATTGGGTGAATGAGATTGAGGGTTGTAGTGAAAGAGTCATTGCAATAGTTCATGGAGTTGCTAATTTGGTTTATTTCTTTCTATTGGGAAAATTTCTCTCTCCTACAGGTTGCCAATCTTCCCCATAGTCTACAATTTTACCATTATCGGACTATACACTCTCTCTTTGAGCCACTTCATACTTGTTGGGTATGTTTCATACTTCTCTGGTCGATTCCATACTTACCTACTTGATTTCATACTTCCCTTAGTCAAATTCCCACTGGGATAATTGATTTTCACACTGGCCTAGGTCGATTTCACTCTTCTTAGTCAATTTCCCACTGGATTGGTCGATTTCCCACTAGCCTCGGTCGATTTCACTCTACTTGGTCATTTTCCCACTGGCCTAGCTGATTCCACATTGGCCTGGTCATTTTCACTCTCCTTAGGTCAATTTCGTACTTACTTATGCATTTGTTGCTTCCCACAAGCCAGACGACCATTTACCTATAGAGAATAGGATTGTATGACCACGACCTTACTTAAAGAACACTCCACCCAGGACATACGACCATACACATCCTAGTAGAAATCCTCTCTTTCCATGAGACATATGAAGAGGATTGTTGGGCATGCGAGTAAACACTAGGCATCACATGTTGGTAATTTGTTGAACGGAGTGTTGATAGGTGGGTTGTGCATTAGGCCAAGAACAGGTTGGTTGGTATCATTTCCTTCTCTTAATTCCTTTGGCATATCAAGGGTCAAATCATTTCATTCATGTTTTCATGAATGGTCGTCTCACATGTTTCATTAAGTGTCATCTCACTTGAATTTTGATGAATGGTGTTTGGATCAAAGTGTATGCAAGGTCTGATCTCTTTGTTATTATGGCCATCTTTTCATGAAGCCATCTCTTATACATGTGAACTAACATTCTCTCATATGTTTAAAGTGTGATACTCATATATGTATTCATTTATTACTCTTTTCATCCTTTCTCTATATAATTGTCATTTTATATATGTGCAAATATGGTTTAAATACGGGCTATCCCATTTATGATTTAATGAGTGATGTTCAAGTTGGAATTGGATTGTGAATATATGCACAGGGACCTTGGAAGTGACCCCTTCATCAACTAAATGAATGACATTTAAACCATGTATGAAATCGCTTTGTCAAGATTGAGAATAATCACATGGTAAACAAAGGTTGGTCATTGAGCAACCTAATTTGTTTATTGGTTACATATTGACTCCTCTACTATTGAAGTTATTCACTTATTTGAACAAAGTAATAGGTCATTAATTAATGAGGAGGCTGGGTCGAGTTGATGCCAAGCATACCTATTATGGTTGCACCTCATAATATGTAATATAGGTGAAGATATTTGACGTGGAAATAGAGCACTGCAAACAAAACCACCTTCTCATACCTCAAGAGTAGGAGGAATATTGAAGGAGGAAAACATAGGAAATTTCTATTTTCCCACTTGGTGATGGATAACAGAGGAACCAACTTAGAATCTTGAGTATTTTTTCAAAGTGGTTTCACTCATAACCTCAATGAGAAAACATGTCTTGTAGCCATTTTGAACACTAGGAATAGAGAAACATCATTCATAAATAAACTTTTGCATAATATCTGTGTTGGTGAAGTGAGTGGGCTATAAGTCCTTCATTTATGAATCATATTGGTATCAGATTAGTTGAATCCTTGATCATGATGTAGTTTCCATGACTTTGAAGAGAGAGTAGAATCAACATTGATAAAGAAAATAGAGAAAGGATGAAAGAATAAAGGGCCATCAATGCTCAATGTTAAGAAGAGAACAAACACTTGAAGGAACAAGTCCAGATGTATGAACAAAGGATGAAAAAGATGGAGAAGAACCTTGAGACCTTGAAAAGGCTATTGCCACTACTAAAGAACTATTTTGATGAACATCAAGGTTTCCTCACTACGGTTATGGAAAATTGGGACAAGAACAGAGTGTATCTTATACACTTATGAGAGAAGGTCATACATATGGATAGATAGCAGGAGGACAAGCTCACTTGATTGACACAAGAGTTGGTAGAGAAGAATGAGGCATTGGCAAAGCTCCAAGTAGTTTTCCAAGAGCATCGGGAAGCAAGGCCACCTTCAATTGCCACTGTTAAGGCCAACACCATGACTGAGAAAAATATAGTAAGATCATATTCCACATATTCCATAGACCTTTCTCAAGATCCCTTGGGTGATTTCAAAATTTTTACCAGAGGCATTGGTTCAAAACTATTAAGGAAAATAGACTACAATGGACAAGGGTTAGGCGAGAGAAGACAAGGCACCCTAATCCCCGTTGTAGTTGCATTGGGGGTCAAGCATGAAGGGATATGTTTCGATGGTAGAGGGGAAAATCCCATGACCATGAAGACCACTTATGTGAAGGAAAAAGACATGACAGAGTTGGCCTACTCGTAATAAGAAAGAGTAGTAGTATATGAAGGTGGAAACCTGATACCATCTCATCCTTCTTATGGCAGATCGAAGAAGGAAAGCGATGAAGAAAGTGAAAAGACTCACCCTGCTCCAACACTTAGAAGAAGTGAAAACACAATCAATCAAGGAAAGAAGGAGAAGAAGACTAAGAGACCTACATCAAACAATACATTCCTTGTTTTTCACTACTATAGGAAGAAAGGCCATAACACTCCCAATTATTGATACTCAAAGGTATGTTTATTTTATGGGAATAAAGGACATCAGGCAACATCTTGTTGGGTGAAGCAAGCCATGTACCACAATATAGATTGCATTCAGAGGAGGAATGTAAATAAGACTTCTCCAATCCAACAGTGAAATCAGAGGCACATGAAGAGGAGGAGTATATTAGGTAGTCCATGTAGCAACAACAAGAACTTTTTCCACCATTGCTAGTTGAGAGGACATTGGGAAGTAATGTGTTGGTGACTTCATATAGAGCTTCACCCTAGACATTAACAACCAAGAGAAGAGAGTGAAGAGTAAAGAGTATGAAGAGTTCCTTGCATCTCCAACCCAAGGAGTAGAAGTTGTCCATGGATTTATAGCAGCACATGAGGTCCATATCACCATCGAATAAGATAGTGAGTTGATTCCCACAACAATAGAAACCCCATTCTATTTGTTATATACAATATTTCAAAAGAACCCTTTCTTGGATATGTGTTCAATATTGATGCATAGAGGTCAATGACCTTTGAGGGGGGATTCTTGAGAAATTCATGACAACTACCACATCAAAAATAATGTTGGATGATGAATTGTAACTACACATAAAGGTTTCCATCCAAATGGAATGATGAATTGTAACTACACATAAAGGTTTCCATCCAAATGGAATTGTTGTAGAGACATAATTCTTATAAGCATGTGCAGGCACTAGAGAATTATTTCCATTCCAAGAAGCAATTGATCCTAGCAAAAGAATGTAGACCACACTTCCGTTTTGGAATTACTATGTGATGACATAGCGTGTTAGGGTAACACTAAACAAACACATACTAGCATTCAACTTGTCTTCGTTGAATGCTAAGATGGACCATCTCCAAGTCAAAGAGAGATGGAAATGAATGATAATTGTAGAGTTCAGATCTAGAGGTTGCTCAACACTAAGAATTAGTGAGAAGACTTCTACATTGCAGGAACAAGTGAGTCAGGAACTAGATCCATATCCATAGCTAGAATCATAGCTATTAGCCAGAGCCATGAGAGCCAAAGCCAGAGATAGAGTCAGAGTTGTAGCTAGGATTACGAGTCAGAGCCATGTTCTAGAGAATTGGATGGAAGACACATTGATCTAGATTGTTTTCCTTCAAGGTTTTGGAGACCAAAAATCCCCTCAATGGGGAGGTGTGATCTGAAAGGGATCTAAAAAAGCGAATGGTTGTAAGAATCAATACCTGCAAGTAAATTCAATGATTAATTAATGATGGGTAAAATATTAAAAACATTGCAAATGTAAAAGTGGAATAAGAAAAAATGAGAAGAAAACAATGAATTAATTAAAATAAAAAAGTAGAATAGGAGAGGATAAGAGACCGAGTAATGGGAAATTAAAGGCCATGCCCTTTGGCCTTCCCATTACCCTAGCTCTCCCTATATATTCCTATACTTTCACTCTCAAAGGTATTTTTGGATTTCCAAGAGAGGAGAGGATGCATAGAGAGTCATAAGTTGCATTGAAACTAGAGATTGTTGAAATTAGAACTAAGCAAACATTCAATGCTAGTTTTCCCATTTGGATTTCTAAGGTAAAAATTTATGAGGTCATTATGATTGATTTCTACGTTTATTGTTGTCAGAATCTCTCATATGTCTTTCATATACTACTCTTATTCATATTAAATTGTCGCTTGGTTATTTTATGGGTGTGAGAATTCAACCTATGTTGTAGGTCTGTGGATTTTCTTTGTAGTTTCATTCTCCATATGCAAGTGAAGAACACCAACAACTAGAATTTCAGATCACTTATCTAATTGGATGCATGAGATAGAGGGTTGTAGTGAAAGCGCAACTCCAATAGTTTAGGGAGATTCTAATTTGGTTTATTTTTTGTTGTTGGACAATTTTTTTTTCTCCTACAAGTTTTTCCAATCTTCCTCATAGACTGCAATTTCACCATTACTAGACCATACACACTCTCTCTGAGCCACTTCATACTTGTTGGGTTGATTTCATACTTCATTGATCAATTCCATACTTACTTGGTCGGCTGAGTACTTTCCCTAGTTATTTTCCCACTGGCCTGGGTCGATTTCACTTTCATTATTAGATTTTCCACTAGCCTAGGTCGATTTCACTCTCCCTGGTCGATTTCCCATTGGCCCAATCATTTTCACTCTCCCTAGGTCAATTTCATACTTACATGGGTGTTTGTTTCTTCCCACGGGTTGCATGGACATTTCCTTGTAGAGATGAAGATCATATGGTCGTGTCCTCACTTAAGGAAGACTCCATGTAGGTCATATGGTCATATGTAGCGTGGTGGATGTCCTCTCTCCCCCCGAGACATGTGAAGAGCATTGTTGGCTATGTGAGTAAACATCGGGCATTAATGCTCGTAATTTGTTAAACACAATGTTGATTAGTGGACTATGCATTGGGATAAGAATACGATGACTTGTATCATTTCCTTCTCTTAATTCCTTTAGCATATCAAGGGTTAATTCATTTCATACATATATGGCTCAATGAATTGTTATGGGGTTCATGCTTTCATGAATGGTCATCTCACATGTTTCATTAAGTGTTGTCTCACTTGAATTTTGATTAATGGTGTTTGGATCAAATTGTATGCATGATGCGGGTTCTTTGTTATTATGACCATCTTTCATGAATCCATCTCTTATACATGTGACCTAACAACCCTCCCATATGCTTAAAGATCAATCCTCATATATGTATTCATTTATTACTCTTTTCATCCCGACTCTAGATACTTGTCATTTTATATATGCACATATATGGTTTAAATAAGGGCTAGCCCATTTATTCTTTAATGAGTGGTGTTCAAGTTGGAATTGGAGTGTGACTATATGCATGAGGAACTTGGAAGTGAAACCTTTACCAATTGAATGAATGGCAATTGAACCATGTATGCAATCATTATGCCAATCTTGAGGATAATCATGTGGTAAACAAAGGTTGGTCATTGAGAAACCTAATTTGTCTATTGGTTGTATTGACTCATATATTATTGAACCTATTTACTTATTCAAACAAAGCACTGAGTCATTAATTTATGAGGAGGTTGGGGTGAGTTCATGTTGCACCTCACAATATGTAATATAGGTGAATATTTTTGGCTTGGAAACAAATCATTGCAAACAAAACCACTTTCTCATACCTCAAGAGTAGGAGCAAGCTTGAAGTAGAGAAACATCATCCATTTCTATTGCCCACATGGTGATGGACATCAAATGAACCGACCCAAAATCTTGAGTAGTTTTGCATAATAGTTGCACATAGAACCACAGTGAGAAAAATAACCTTGTAGTCCTTCTAAAGACTGGGAATAGAGAGACAGTTAAAATATAAACTTTCGCATAGTATCCGTGTTGGTGAAGGGAGTGGGATATAAGTCCCTCTTTTACAAATCAACAAGTCCCTTTTAAAAACATTTTTATAATTTCACTTCATGGTATTAGTCTCTGTCCACTTTGCTCCTTAAGGATTGGAACTCTTACATTGCGATAACCTCTATGGATGTATTGAGAATCTACTTCACCTAGTGTTAAATTGTTTCTCGAAATCATCATAGTAATGAGCTTGTTCATTGAGGGATAAGCTCAACTCATCATCCTTATGGTTATAGTTGGAATGATTATTGTGGAGTCACCTATTATGAATTTTGAAATGATTATGAATTTCATAAGATTATTTGGGTAAGCACTAGCTCTTCAACTTTGTTATTAGTAATATTCCCAACATCCAAGCCAAAGCCAATTCTATATATCCATTGAAATTAAAATAATCTCCTTAATCCTATCACCCTTATATTGTGTCTTTTATATATGCAAATTTAAGCAATTCAACTTTGTTATTAGTAATTTAGTCTCTTCAACTTTTGTTATAATAACATTCCTAGCATTTATGCTTGTGTCGTTTAAACTAGTGAGATGATGTGGTTCGTGCACTTCCCTACAAATCGACATAATAAAATGACGCAAGAGATGGTACATATGATTTCTTCTGTAGTTCCCACATTCCTCATACAGAGGCCCCAAGTGCGAATTAAAGGAGAATGCAAGCGAAGGGTATGACATGTACCAGGTAGTACGTCTGACTGATATGGGGCAACAATGTGGTGTCATGTATTCGATCAATGACATTTTCTCTCAGTTTGTGGTGTGGGTAGTCACAACCGGATTTTAATCTCCATTCGACTCTCTGAAAGCTCCTCTCTTGTGCAAGATGACTAAGAATGCAATGTGGAGACGCAACAGAGAGCCATGCCACTGTTCAACCTACAAAGATAGGGTTGTTACAAGGAAAATCACTCTATGGCAAGGGGTAAACCACAACAGACAGAATGACTGCAAAAATCAACTCTAATCCCAAGTATGCTATATAAATGAAAATGCTAACAAGACAAGATAAAAAACCTACCTTATCCGGACATTCGATGAATACCACCGTTGAACACTCGACTCAAAGCTTTATACCTACAACTTGTCCTCAACAACCAAGATATGCAAGCATATGGTGATAATCTATATTGTTAGCATATATAATAACATAATCCATCAACATTCATAACAAATATGCCCATGGAATAACAATTCAAATATTTGCAAGATATTAATTGGACGAGAAAAAAGTATTTCTATTAAAATATGATCAACATAAGTGTATGAGTGACAAACTTCCATGTCGACATGTCTCGGAACTGAGAAACCAAGTCCCTTCCAGCTGGGCCTCCACCACTTCAATCCTCCACCAAAGGCAAACTCATATAAGAGAGACAATGAGGTTCTCCATCAAAGAGGGAAGAGCTCGGGGGTTGAACAATGTGTTCAGACTTTAAAGGACAAAGGGATGTAGACTCAATATGAAGTGAATAATTTCTCTAGAGTAAGTTTGCTCTCAAAAGTTGAATTCTCTCCTTTTCCACAGTTTCAATATGGCCCAATTTATAGCCTTCAAATGGAACTGAAGGGCAGGTCAAGGATCATGGATCTTGTGACCTGACATGGATCTTACATTTTGAAATCTATGTATACCTCTATTGATTCACCCTATGTTGCAGCCTCTTTTTGAATGTAAAAATAACAATCTGTGTTAAATCTAAGTTAAAGCTAACTTTATGTATTTTTATATTAAAATAATAGTCTTATTCCTACCACTCTTAATGGTCAAGAACATGCGTTTCCTCTTAAGAGGTCACAAGTTCAAATCGAGAGGGGGGTAGGGTATGTATACCTCCGTAGACTTTACCAGTCAAATGGTTGGGAGGAAGGGGTCCCTTCTCCCACAAACAAGGAGGTCTCATACACCAATTTGGTGTTTGGCTTTACCTTAAAAATAAATTATTATTATTATACCTTTTATGGATTAAAATTTAAATTTTCAAAACATTACATAATTTTGTTTTTATTAATGATTGATTAGCATACTATTAAATCTATGGATGACTGGGAGGTCAAGGATCATGGATCTCCTGACATGACATGGATCTTCCATTTTGAAATCTATGTATATCTTTGTTGATTCACCCTATGTTGCATCCTCTTTTTGAATGTAAAAATAACAGTAATAGTCTTAGTCCTACCACTCTTAATGGTCAAGAACACGTGTTTCCTCTTAAGAGGTCACAAGTTCAAATCTAGAGGGGGTAGGGTATGTACACCTCCGTAGACTTTACCAAGTCAAATGGTTGGGAGGAGGGAGTCCCTTCTCCCAACCTTAAAAATAGATTATTATTATTATATATTATTCCTTTTATGGATTAAAATTTAAATTTTCAAAAAATTACATAATTTTGCTTTTATTGATGATGATGATGATGATGATTAACGTCCACTAAGACCTAATTGGTCTATTAGACCTTAAGGGGGTAAGTGATTACTTGTGATTCTTTAGAATTTTGTTTCTGTGCTTGAAAAACATTAAGAGAAGCTTTCCAAGATCACCATACTTTTGTTGAGTTAAGAGGTTAAGAAGGTTGGTAGTGTGATCAATATTTTGAAAATGAGATCTGATATGGGTATAGGTTGGACAATCTAAGAGAAATTGCTTTTCATCTTCAACCTTCTTAGTGTCACAAAGGTGACACACTCTTTCATCCCATGGCTTTTTAGGAATTGACCAACGCCCAGTTTCACTATGGAGCTAGTGAGAATTTGTTCTTATCTTAGCAATGCTTATTTTTTTCTTTACACTTGACAAAACAAATAGATAATTTTGATCTTCTAGATTAATTATTGATTAACATACTATTAAATTTGTGATTTCATATTATAATGCATTTTTTATTATATATTTCTGTTTTTATTAATAATGTATTTGCAAGATATTAAATTTAATAATAACATGATGTTATATTGCTATTAAATTTAACAACACAGTTTACTTGTGATTTTCATGATATAAAATGATGTTAAATTTAAAAACAGAAATTTGTTTTTTAGTGAGATTTTATATTATAATGAAAAAAATAATTTCATACTATTTATTATTATTATAATATGATGTTATTAATAACACAATCATGACTTAATAAGACAACTATGACTTTTACTTCTTTTTTTATAACACAATAACATTTTTACTTTTTTTTTAACAGTACTAAAAYTTATAAACTTATAGTAATTCATAACTCAGTTGTCAACCAGTAATAATAATAAGACAAGGGTCATTTATACTTGATATTTACTTTTACAGTTAAACAGTTATTATTGATAATGTCAGAAATGCTATGCAGTAGAAATTAAAGCAGTAGTCTAAAAGTTTTACTTTTTGGAGGTTTCATGTAACATTTTTTGTTTGATCTTGTCACCAGAAATCTGGTGATGAATGATTGGATCTACAGATTTGAGTGACTAAATTTGTATAATCAGAGTGTCTCAGAAATTTTTCATCATGCTAAATCTATTTATACATTCAGAAATACAATTTAAACAACAGAAATGGAACCCTTGTACATGAGTATTAAGATATTTACTGATTGCAACACTAATATTAGACAGAGAGAGATTTATAAAAAGAAAATGCTTTATGTACTGCATTACTTTTATTTTCTGGACAAAGGGAATATATAAATCCAAAAACTGAGGTGCAATGCAAATTCCAAAATAGTCCAGAGCAAAGAATAATCTGTACAGTATATGCTTAAAATGCCCAAAGAACAATTCAGCGCGCCCCCCCGCGTGTTCGTAGCATCGACGCAAGGGAAGCATTTACGATATTTACAGTTGTGGTCTCTTATCTGACGCGCAGCGACTCAAATCTAGAAATTAGATTCGGGCGACTGTGCAGCCACAACGATGACCTAATCCTGCACATCAACAGCAACCGACACAGAGACAAATATGAGGACGAAGGGCAACGTCCAGTTGTGCCAGGTGTAGGGACCGGGACTTTTACATTCAATACCGCCCACATGTTCCCTGCCCGTCCCTCAACCATGGGACCCGGACTCTTCATCGCTCTCGGCCTCACTCTCGTTTTTTACGAACAGAAGATCAATTGCAATCTCCGTGGACAGAGATAAGGAAATACGTGACTGCACGGATGAAAGCGAGGCTACCCTTTTTCTGCAGCACAGAGAGGCCTCACGACAATGCTTTTTTTTTCTGTCAAAATTTGACAAATTGCCACAATAATGTCGTGGGAGCAAACATAAAAGACAAAGATTTATGTTATTGATAGGTTTACAAATGAACTTGGGATAAAGGATTGGGGAGAAAGAAAGAGTATTATATTAAAGATTTTAACCCACATATAATCATCGGCGTTGGAAAAGACCAAAAGAAGCTTGGGAAGAAAGGGTGTGTGTTCTGCGCCTCCAGAAAAACATTTCATTTTAGAGTGTGAAGCCTTCAAAAACAGTAGGGACAGCTATATAAGTATCTTGACAGCTAACTCTTGAAATAACTTATTCAGCGAAGAGATAGTGGAGAAATTGAGGAACTCATCATCAAGTTGAACAAGAAAATCGCTGAATTACAAAAATCAGTATGTGAAGCGATCTGTCCCATAGTTATTGTTAGTCTCTTGAACATTGTTAAAATCATTTTCTTTCTTTCTCCTCCTTAAATAATATAAAAGGAACCCACTCTTCTCTTTCTCATAATTGTGTGACAGACGTATCGAGTTTCACATTGATAACCTGTGCAGCGCCGGCCCAGACCCCACGCTCGCCTGTAACGTTGCACGGCGGTCATATTAATGGTGACATCACAACGAACTCCGAACGAAACAGAAAAGTAATCTGCCCTTCCCAGGGTTACAGCCAGAAAAGGAAAATGGGCTTTACTGAACTGCTTGACCTGCGAGAGGTAAAACTAGAAAAATTTAAAAGAATATTTATTTGTTTGTATCACGGACCGAATTGGAACAGGTACTTTTCTCTTACATTACAGGTCGACACGTCCCTCAATTCCGACTTTTCACATATTATGAAAGGTGTCGAACTCATTAGAATAGTACTTTCCAGCAGCCCAGCAGCCATCGAATGCGCGCGCTGCCCCCACACCAGTGATTTCCCTTTCACAGACTCTCGGACAACAACATGTTTTGGCATAATTTGACTTTGATTCCAGAGAACCTGCTCCATTGGTGTATACATTGTACAATAATTACAGTTCTTTCAATTGGCTGTTGGACCAACAACGACTGGCTATGGAGCGGTAGGTGGAATACAGAAATGGGAAGATTTAATGGTATCAAAATTTGGATTTCAATTGGGGCAGGATCTCCATGTTCTCTTGCTAACTCCACTCGCCATTGAATTAGGGTTTGAAAATGGTGTTCATATTGATTGCTTTTACTTTTTGAAGGTTGACAAAAAAACCAGTTTGCTTTTTATTTATCATAAAGCTATGATGGCGTCATGCAGATCCAAAAATAGATATGAAAAAACAGTTAGTTTACTATTGCTCTCTGTACTCTCCCTCACAGCACTTAAAAATGGTAATATTCAGATAAAATAAACAATAAAGAGAATGAACCCTCTTGGTGGGGATATATTTAGAATTCAAGGTAGATTGTATTTTTAAATTTTAAAGAATGGGTAAAGATTGATAAAGACTTTATATGAAAGAGGAAAATTGTATTTTAATGATTGATAATTGATTGATAATAGATGAAAGAGAAAAATTGTATTTTATTGATTGATAATATATTCAACGATTATAATTTAAAGGGGATAAATTTGATGTTTCTTTTTTTTAATTTTAATAATGTGGATGGGGCACTTAAAAATGGTAATATTCAGATAAAATAAACAATAAAGAAAATGAACCCTCTTGGTGGGGATATATTTAGACTTTTTGAATTTTAAAGTATGGGTAAAGACTGATAAAGACTTTATATGAAAGAGGAAAATTGTATTTCATTGATTGATAATAGATGAAAGAGAAAAATTGTATTTTATTGATTGATAATATATTCAACGATTATAATTTAAAGAGGGTAAATTTGATGTTTCTTTTTTTTAATTTTAATAATGTGGATGGGGAGAAAGTTCCATTATTAACTTATTCATTTTAAATAACTCTCAAATCATGACGGTGATGATTAACATCCACTCAAACCAAACTGAATTTCAATAATGTGGATGGTTCCATTTTTAATTTATTCATTTTAATAACTCTCAAGTGATGTTGATGATTAACGTCCACTCAAACCAAACAGAATTTCAATAATGTGGATGGTTCCATTATTAACTTATTCATTTTAACAGCTCTATGATGATGATTATTAACATCCACTCAAACCAAACATAATTTCAATAATGTGGATGATTCCATTATTAATTGATTCATTTTAATAACTCTCAAGTGATGATGATGATGATTAACATCCACTCAAATCAAACGGAATTTCAATAATGTGGATGGGGAGAAAGTTCCATTATTAACTTATTCATTTTATGATGATTAACGTCCACTCAAACCAAAGGGAATTTGGATAATGTGGACGGGGAGCAAGTTCCATTATTAACTTAGTCATTTTAATAACTCTCAACTAATGATGATTAAACAGAATTTCAATAATGTGGACGGGGAGAAAGCTCCATTATTAACTTCTTCATTTTAATGACTCTCAACTATGACTCAAACCAAATAGAATTAGACATTCACAGGTAAGGAATTACTTGGAATTCTTTAGAATTTTATTTATATGCTCAAAAAGCATTAATAGAAGCCTTCCAAGATCACCATAGTTTTGTTGATTTAAAAGGTCATGAAAGTTGGCAATGTGACATATCTTTTGAAATTTAGGTCTAATTTGAGTCTAATATCTCTCCACTAATTTAGTGGTGACTCTATTAATGTTTGTAACCAATTTTCCTCCACTTAGTAATGACTCATGAATATGATTAGTTAAACTCCATTCACTTAGTGATGAGTCATTACGCAACTTACAAACAAATAGTTAATGTACAACACATGTTGTGTATAAGTACACAACATGCCCTCTCCTTTAACAAAGTTGCAGATCTTGAAGTTATCTCTAATCTTATTAAAATCATTTATTCATAAGTTAAATGATGATGATGATTGTTAGTGTCCACCACACCAAATTTGGTTTATTGAACCTTTATGAAAAATGATAAGGAATTAATTGGTTTTTTCAATATTATAAATATTTTGAAATTGGGATTTAAGTGGGTGTATGGAGGACATTATAAAATAAGTTGTTTTTCATTATATACCTTTTTACTATCAAAAGATGATAAATTCTTTAATCCCAGGTTTTATGATTTGTCCAACCATCTATTTCATTGGTTCTTATGAGAGTTAGTTCTTATTTTAACAATGTTGATTTTCTCATTTAAGTTAGTTAGAACATAAAGTACTTTTGATCTTCTAGATTAATAAAAGTGGCTCATATTATACAAAAATGATTTGTATTAACACATTGGACCATTAATAATCTATGGAACCCAATGACTAAGTTATACAATAAGTACATGCATTACATCCATATGCCTACTAGTCATTGGTCATGTTAAGAACATAACATACCCTTCCTTTCTAAAATGATTTGCACTAAAAGCATAAGAGAACTTGGTAGAACTACAACTAGTACTCAAAGTCATTCTTTTGTACCCGACGAGGTAAGATAAAGTCACACACTACATACCCTTGACTTGAAACCACTATATTTATTCCCTTGTTAAAGTTGTGGCAACGATTGATATTGGCGATAATTATTGTCTACTCACATTGAGACTTGAACCCTGATGGAGGTGATAACAACACCCTACTTGCATAAACCCAATTAAGCACATGTTGACTTCATGATTTTGTTCTCTATATCTAGTGTGGCCATGACAAGTTCTATGAGGGGAGGCTCCTCTCAGACTATGTTGTCTATAATGTTTATTTTTCCATCATCATATTCAATGATTACATCCTCTTCTAAATCATTCTTCTAAATCATCCTCACAATGAGATTACGATTATACACATTGGGAGGTTCTTTGAGAAGAGAGAGATTATTTAAAAAGGACATGGGAGATGTTTCAAATCTTTCTAAACCCTCTTCTCAAGTCAATCTTTCTAATTAAATTTTCTATCGATTCTCCATAGTTTGGTCTTTTCTCTTTGAATATCAATAAGCATTGCAATTGTTTGCATCATGATTGCAATATAATATGAGAACATTCTTTCCTCTGCGATTGTATAAGAGACATCTCCTTATAATACTCATATGTTTTCACTAGTATCCTTGTATGATGAGCCATAGTATTTAATTGTTATTGTAATTATAACTTAAGTTTTATTAATTAAAATGTTTACATTTTAAAAGGATCTTTGGACATCATTTACTTTCTTAGTATTAGTTTAATGGTGAAGTCAAACTTTCTTATCAAAGATCTTTTAAAATAAAAATAAAATCAAATCAAAATTCCTCAAATTAAGTATTTATCATATTTGCTTATTAGTAAAGTCAAGTTCTTTTAAGAAATATATACTAAATAAAAATTTGAAAAACATTTTTAAATTCTCTAAAAGAAAGGCTATTCATCCAAAGTGATACTTTGTTATTTTTCTTCAATATATGTCATATATGTCACTTTCATTGAATATTACTTACATTTCTTCCTCAATAAATTACATCTCTTCCTAAATATTTCTAAATAATTATTTTAACTTCATTATCAAAATTTGATTGAAGTGAAACTTTCTTATTTTTCATTTAATATGACTTACATAAGTTTTTTAACTTCATTATCAAAATCTATCTTATAAATACTAATCTAATAATTCCTTAAATTCTAGATGAATTGCATCAATCATCCATATAATTTATACGGATGCAACCACCATATTACGTGCTTTTAACAACTTTTTATTCCAATTATTACATCATACATCTGGAATGATATGTTAAGGTGAATCCGAAATATGGAATGATATGTTAATTTGAATCCCAAAGTGCTAGTGCTAGGTATCTTACCAAGTTTTATATGAAAAACTTTAACTTTCATTTCCACTTTTGGTGTTACCTTTAATTAAAGTTCTAAATGTCATAGGTCTTTAATTTTATCCACCTTTAATTTTAATTTATATTTCTTAATGATTTTATATTTAATAAATATATCAACACATTCAAGATATATCTGTATGTTATATATCTGTATATTAATAACATACATGATACTCAAACACTAAACTTGGATATTCTACTTGTACGATGTTAATCATTGCATAAATTTGGTGAGGTTCCCTTGTGACATCCTTGGTTATAGTTTGATCTCTAAGACGATTCTTAATAGCACAATGTTCCCATCTACATATAAAACAACATTCCCCGAGTTTACTTATAGTCTATTTAGAGTTACCGTCTATTTAGAGTCCCTTATGTCATGATCCATTTTATGGTCTCTACTGGGCACTTTCTATTGTCCAATGGTTTATCCACACTTCCTTTGAATGAAAAAAATATTTTTGCATTCTTTTTCTGATAAAAATAAACATAATTTTATATAATAGATAATTTCTTATATGCACCTCTTTTAAAAATTTTCAAAGCCTTAGTCCTAATCTCATTTGAGCTCACGATTTCCCTATATTTTTTTTTTAATTTCTTCTTTACCCTTATATCTATATCTATCCTATGTTCTTTCAATTAATCCTCGTACAAACTTTGCAGTTCAACTACTCTCAACTCCCTTTCCAAATATTCATACAAGCTTTATGGTTCAACTACTCTCAACTCCCTTTTCCAAATATTGATTTAAATCATTAACAAATTGTACTTCTAGCTTCTCATCCTTCACATAATATATGCACTTGACCTTTTCAACAAATTTTCCTTATATCCAATGTTTTTATAGTTCTTTGATTCTTTGACTTAGTATATATGATTAATCCCTCTAGTACATTTCGATGGTTTCATATAATGATATGTTATCTATAATTTAATATATCTCCATTTCCAACTAAGCCTTGATGTTTTTATGATGGTTTCACCACAATGATATATTATTTGTAATATGATATATGGCCAATTAAGCCTTTATGGTTTGTGAAAGCACAAAGCTGCTTGTGTACAGTAAAAAAAATTGTCCTTACTAACAAACATTGAAATTGTCTTTACTAACAAACATTGAAATGATTCTTGGTTTCATTTATTTTAAAAGTGGGTGTTTGGTCATTTAAATTTCAATGAGTAAAAAATATTGTTCTTACTAACAAACATTGAAATGATTCGTAGTTTCATTTATTTCAAAAGTAGGTGTTTGGTCATTTAAATTTCGATGAGGTATCACATGTTTACATTGCAACTTTATTGAACTCCATGAAGAACTACACCAAAATGTTCTTATTTTCCTATTAATGGGAGGGGGGGGGCAAAATGTTCTTATTTTCCTATTAATTTGGGAGGGGGCATTAATAAGAAAATATAATGGCATTATTTTCCTGACACGCCCCTCCCATTATAGAGGGTGGGAGGGTCGCATGATGGGAGGAGGAAGGGCCATTAGAAAATATATTATATTTTCTCTCTATTATCAGCTTGCCCCCTCCCACCTCTATTAATGGGCATTAATAGGAAAATATATTATATTGATATCACTCTCCCATTATAGAGTGGAGGGGGCGGGCATTAATAGAAGAGACATTTTTCCTACACTGCCCCCTCCCAATCTCTCTATAATGGGAGGAGGCATTAATAGGAAAATATAATATACCTCTAATAATGGCCTCCCACCCCTCTATAGAGGGTGGAGGGGCATTATAAGCTATCTTTCTCATTAAGTTTTAAAGACACATGGTAAGGAACAACACCAAATGGCATGATTAATCTTGACAGAAATCACCCAGTAATCAAAGACAGATTTATGAATCTGTGATTTTCATAAGAAAATTACCAAATAATGCCTGGAATCAAGCCATGGATATGCAATCTAATTAAAAATTATAGCCATGTGCACAAAGTCATTATGGATTGTAATATTCAGGGACTTCTGGACTCAATGTATTTCTTCAGGTAGTTGTCCATCCCTAACATGGGATGGATTGTGTCGACATGAGTATCAACGATTTTGAGAAGTATATTTTGGAATGTGACAGAAGGTCCAATTTCACATGAGGACATGCAACTCCTCAAGCATGAGGGAGATGTGGCATTACTTTATGTATTTGGTACTACCACATGACTAGAGATTTGTTCTCCACCCCTCTATATAGAGGGTGGGGTGGCATTATGAGAGAAATTATAATATAATTTTTTTTTTTTTTCTCTCTTTCCCCCCCTCCCACCGTCTCCCAACCTCTATATAGAGGGTGGGAGGGGACATGGAGAGAAATTATATTATAAATTATTTATCAATTTCAAAAATTCTCTATCATCGTTCCTCCCACCTATAGAGGGTGGGAGGGCTGCATTATGAGAGAAACATATTTATAAAATTATCTATCAATGCCCTAAATTTGTCACTTCCACACCTATAGAGGGTGGAGGGGAGGGGGCATTATGAGAGAACATATTATGCACTATCTAATAATGCCCCTAATTCTTATCATCGCCCCCTCTCCACCTCTATCTAATAATGCCTCTAAATTCTTCTAATAATGCCATTCTCCCACCCCCATGAGGGTGGTGGAGGGGGCACAAAACCAATAGGGAGGGGGCATTATCAGAAAACTTATAAAGTTTATTAATGCCCCCACACATTGACATATGTGGGGTGGCATGCTTCAGACATTCCACCCTCTATAGAGGTGGTAGGGCATAATTAGAGATATTATTATAATTTCTCTAATATGTGCTTTCACTGAGGCCTCCCACCCTCTCTACCCAGGGTGGGAGGGAGGCATAACAGAGAAATTCAAGAGGGGTGTATGTGGGGCATAATAAAGCTATAAATCCTCTATTACTCCTCTCACCCCCATAGAGAGGGTAAAGTAATAATAGAAAATTTATAGAGGGTAAAGCATTAATAGAAAATTTATACCACCCACACATGTGGGTGGCCAAGCAAGGGAAGCATTAATATGGATATTTTACCACTGGGCAATTATTGATCTTGTATTGGCATATTAATTTACTATATATATATATATAGTATAGTATTAATTTCCATCAATGATTTGACAGTTACTTTGATGGTAAAAATATCACATGTGGGTAAGGGCCGAGGGGGAGAGGGATACTAGATATTTACCATCAAGCAACTATTGATATTGTATTGGCATTTAAGAATTATATATATATATATATATATATATATATATATATATATATATATATGAGGCCACATGCACATTTATTTTTCAAGAATTATCATTCTTTGTTCAACCATTAAGTATAATACTTTAACATTTCAAGTTAATTGGGTTTAATATGAGTGGTTTGTGCTGAAGGGTGTTTGCCCTCCCCCACCCATGTTCAATTCCCACAAGTGATATGTTTGGCTCCTAAATGAGCGCACAATCGAAAAATCCTTGGCTTTCTACAAAATTTAGTTTACCCTGGGTACCATCCTCAAAATGAGAGGAAGTACCCGGTGGGCTTCCCCATGAGTTGTTTCCTCAGAAAAAAATACTTTAACATTTCAAATGGTCCTCTTAAAGTCCTTTGACTTTGGTACTAACTTCTAGGATTTCTCCAATAAGGTTTGTTTTTAGTCCAAGTTATCAATAATGTCTTCCCTCATACTCTAAAGGGTTGTTTTTGATAATTATGTTTTATTATTGGCTACAATTCTAGGGCTCTCGAAGAGGAATTATTTTGGAGATTTGGTGAGAGTAGGTATCACATATAAAGGAATTAGATTGTAGAATGTTCATATTATCCTAAAATTCAGACTATTTGAATATAATTTGATATTTTACCTTTTTAATGATATTTTCTTGTTACACAATTTTTTCTTCAACAACTTGGATTTCAAAAATGTTCCTAATGTACAACCATATATAGTGATCATATATATGCCATCCAAGGTAGTAGTAATAATTTGTATTTTTTTGTTTACCCTTTCCCTTTCTCTCGGAAGATCTCATT
Organism: Picea sitchensis; assembly: GCA_010110895.2. Taxonomy (NCBI): domain Eukaryota; kingdom Viridiplantae; phylum Streptophyta; class Pinopsida; order Pinales; family Pinaceae; genus Picea; species Picea sitchensis. The sequence goes on from SNQJ01S0022464.1 coordinate 50,659, forward strand.
ACCAAGGTCTTCTTGTTGTCATCATTCTTGAAGTTATCTAAGATAAACACATAATTATATAGAGGTTTCTCCACAACTCCCTCGATTTTCATGAACTATAAAGTTCAAATGACTACTTTTTTTTATCTTTACATTAACCACGCAAATTTTCTTTTGAGGATCTAGAATTGTGAAAATAGAAGTATACTTTGATGGGGTAGCAAAGGGTAGTGGTGGGTTTGTGTTCACAAAATTTTACCTCTACTGACCATCCTTTTCCTCTCGACTTGTAGCTAATTTGTTCTTAGTTTTTTAGAGAAATTTCATGTTATATGAGTGTCTTAAGACCATGAGGATCTATCCACCTCCCATCATTACCACCTCTACCATATATCTCAACTTGTAGTTAATTTGTTATTAGTTGTTTTTAGAAATTTCATGTTATATGAGTCTCTTAAGACCATGAAGATCTATCCACCTCCCATCATTACCACCTCTACCATATAAGTGTTAAATTGAAGAAAGAGGTAAACCAGTTACATTATCCCAATTTCCCAAGGCACTAAATGTTACTCTAGTATTCCCGCCACTTTTTTTTTGTTAGTATTACATGGAGTTGAATCTCCTCCATATTGATGCATAGTCGCATATTCAACAAAGGCATGGTTGTGAATCTTTGTAGAAGAATATAACTCTCACCTTAAACTACACAACCAATCCAGTACAATACATGTCATTGGATTAGCTGTAAAAGAGGCATAAGTAATATTAGAGGTATCATTTTCACTTTGTTCCTCACTCATTTGAAACTATGTTTCATTTCATACATTGTGATATATCTTGCAATTTTTTCTCTATTTATTTTTAGACTATCATGTGATGTTTTTTGTTTCAACTTTTTTCTATCTTTAGACTATCATGTGATGTTTTTTGTTTTTACTTTTCGAAAATTTAAATGTTTAACATATTATATATATATTTTTAATATAAATCTTTTCCCAATAATTTTTTTTTAATTCTAAATTCAAACCTTATAAATTTATTAAAATCTCCAAAAACTATACTTATTATCAATGATAAGTTTTATTTTTATTTTACCACAATTAATCTTCTCTTCTCATTGATATATTTGTCTTTTTCTAATTGATAACCTCTATGAATTAAAAAAAATTATGACACAAAGGCTTGTACAGGTCCCAACCTCCGTAAGGTATCATCTTTTTTTTCTTCAAGCATGACACAATAATCATCATAAACATGACCAATGGAACTATCTAGTCATATTCCACAAGAGTTTACATATGTCCAAAGAACATTGATTCACTTTTAAGAGTTTTTTTGTTTTCTTCCAAAATTAGCTTTGAAGATCATTATGAAATAAAAATTGAAATTGTGAAGTTTCTTTGGTTGGTATAATAAATGATGAAGTGAAACTCATACATGTACTATAAGATGCTATTTTTCTAGTCACTTGACTCTTAATTTGAACTTTATGGTTTTAAGTAAATGAGCTAGTATTTTGACTAGCCATGTGTCATGCTTGTATTGGTACACTTTATATTACTTAGATTTGGCCTTTAGCTATATTATAGTTGTAACATGGCTGGATGTTTTGTCAAGGGTTCTTAGAGATTGATACTTACCTAACACGTGTTGATATCCAAATTTATTAACACTGTAGATATGAGAACACAAGTTGAGCTCCCAAATAGTGTTTCACATAGTTTAGAAAAAGCTAAAGGGAAGCCACATCATCCATGTACTTCGATAAAAAATTGCCTAAATCATGGGATCGAGTTTTAGAAGTGTGGAAGTTGAGGAGTGATCAAAGCCTTACCTTCTTTTACCCAACTCCCAATGTATTTAATTATTTCCTTTTGATGTTATATGGGTGTCTAGGGCATGAAGATAGAATATTTATACTTATCTCATTTCCTAAACTTAGACCACATGTACAATGTTTAGTTTCACAAAGATCTGCATAACATATTATAAAAAATAATCTTGACTTTTGAATATAAAGTTCTAAGAAATAAGAAAAATGAAAAATGTGGTGACCACGATCAAATAACACCTAAATTTATAGGTAAACATGGTTTAGGGTTTTTAAATGTTTATCCTCCTTTACCTCCTTATGGTTTAGGGTTTTCAAATGTTTTGAAATGCATGTCTTAAATACCCAAATATATTGAACTCCTTTACAAAATTCACACATTAATAATAGTTGTCCCAAAAGATTACATAAACCTCTAGTAAATGATCACTTTCGTTTTTGATATCACCACCTTCTTTAATGTTGTTTTTTTAATGGACTTCTATTGTTTTTAGTTTTCAACATAATAGATTGATGGCGGTGGCGGTGACGACGACGACGAATTTCCACTAAGATCGAATTGGTCTATTGAACCTTAAGAAGATAAGGAATTACTTGGAATACTTTAGAATTTTTTTTTTGCTCGAAAAGCATTAAGAGAAGTGTTCCGAGATCACCATAGTTTTGTTGATTTAAAAGTCACGAAGGTTGGTAGTGTAACAAATATTTTGAAAATGAGATCTAATATGGGTATATGCCGGACATTCTAAGAGAAATTGATTTTCATCTTCAACCCTCTTAGTGCCACAAAGGTGATAGACTCTTTCATCCCACAACATTTTGGGAATTGACCAATGCCTAGTTTCACAATGGATCTCATGAGAACTAGTTTTTATTTTAGCAATGTTTTCTTTTTTTTACACTTGTCAAAACATAGAGATATTTTTTATCTTCTAGATTAGGGTTGATTACCTCCTTATAATATCTTAATTATAGTTTTCCCTCTAACTCTTTATTGCATCATATTTTCTCCTTAAACTTTGATGTAATAATATTTTTAATATTATCCTTATTCTGCAGTATGATCTCTTCCTTTATTCTCCAATAGTTTAGCCAAGACTAGGTATCCTTGTGCCATCCCTGCTTGAGCCAAAGGTGTTTTTGGGTGGAGTTTGAAGAAATTTTGGGAAGCCTCTTGTCTTCCATGTTGTTTAACTCATTCTTATACATAAGATATCTAGTCATAGTCGTGTTCTCAATCAAAGAAAGTCTTGCTTCTATGAGGAGGATATGATAGGGTGTATTTCCTTTAATTTCAAGGTTATAGGTTATAAAGTTATTTTGGATATTCTCTATATTTCTCCATGACTCTCTAGAGATACTGCATCCCCAAACTTAACATCCATATAAAATAATAGGAGTAACGAGAGTCTCAAAGAAGATTTTTCTGTATCTCATACCCCAAGATCTTCTAATTTACAATTGTTTTCAAGCCCATAATAAGTTTTAGACCCTCCATTTATCCTTTTATCAATGATATAATTCAAGTTACGATTGTGATGAATATCAATGCTGAGATATATGTATGAAGGCACTTCCTCCAAGCTGTTTTTGTCATATATGAAAGTATTGTAGGTGATCTTATTGGGTTTAATTAAATCATGACTTTTGTTTTGTCAGTATTAACAATCATACCCGTATTGCAGAAAAAATCCTTAAGGATTCTTAGTTTCTTGTCAAGATCACGGGGAATCCTTGCCATAAGAACAATATCATTAGTGTAAAGAATAATAATGTTGACTATACTAGTGGGAGTTGTGTTGACACAATATGCTTCTTCCAAACAATGTTCTAACTTGTTAATGTATATACCAAAAAGGGTAGGGGATAAGGGACAACAATGCTTGAATCCAACATTGCAATTAATTTCTTTTGACCAACCCTCAATGTTCCTGAACTTGGAAATAATGTTCTCATACAACCTTATTGCAGCTACCTGTTGGCATCCAATCCAATTTTTTCTATTGTCCTATAAGCTGCCTACACCTATGTCTTCTGAACTTCAAATTGTTGTCGCATTTTTCAAATAGACGATATTTTCATTTCTTGCGACATTTGCAAATTTGTTTCCATTAAGTTTTCACAACTGTAAGCGTGAAAACTTCTCCTTT
>SNQJ01S0022465.1:0-17665 GCA_010110895.2 Picea sitchensis
GAGTGGGCTTGGAGAGGCCCCTCAAAACACTATTCTATAACTAACTTCAAAAAAACAACTAAAGGTCTTAGCATACCTCAAAACAAGATTGACATTCAAAGATCATATGTATATTGTCTATGCAAGGCATTTAGACCTTGCTGAAAAAACGCTAGAAATAGGCCCTTTATGATTTCTAAAACTTTAGGAACATAGAATCATGAATGTAAAAGTTATAACAACATAATGTAAAGACAAAGAGAGACATTAAACTTCTCCTTATATAACATATCAAATTTAAGTTTCAAAGATAGTGTGGATTGCATCCTTTACTTAATCCATAATCACGAGCCCTTTGGCTACCTATTGTCCTTTTTTAAGATCACATCTACTTCTACATTATGTTCTCTATAAGAATGTGTGAAATAGAGAAACCACCTCCTTTAGTGGATCTCCGATGGGCCTTACTGATATGTTTAAGATCTGACAATGCCCTTCATACACTGAATAAACAAACTAGAGTCTTCATAAACCTATAATAGTTTGATGTTCATTTCCATACCTTTTTTTAGAAGGATTTTTAAGGCCATGAATTTTGCATTGTTATTTAAGCCTCGGGCTCCGTAAACCTACTTTAAATTTTACATGATGATTATTTGGAAAAAATATATATAACATCCCTAACAATAGTGTAGTTCTATGGGCCTTATGTCTCTTGATCAAAGAAGCCCCACACATGTCTGTTATTTGTAGCCAGATCCAATAGATTGTTTTTTTCTTTTTACTTACAATCCTTCAATAGGTTAAAGTAACTGCTTTGATTTATAGGTAGCATTGAAGGGGTAGGATAATTCTCTTCTCGAATACCATTGAGTTCTATGCCAACCAAAATCCCAATATAGTTGAGCAAGGCACTACTTGGAATTATTTTAGTTCTGTTTTAGTCATCCAACACTTTAAACAATCCTCCATTGAATCACCTATCTATCCATCCTTAACTCTATTTAGAACATCCACTTTAGACCAAAGTTGCTTAGAATGTACAAGTGGTTTATTGTTTCTTCACTATCTCTATAGAGAATACAAATTCTCGAGGCTTCTCTAACTCTTTTCTCCATAATCTACCATCTTAGAGCCTTATTTTTTTATGGCCAACCACATGAAAATGTGTGTTTTATTTGGGGCCTTTTGTTAGAATATTTACCAATACTGAGAGGAGGGGGCGGGGGGGCGTGAATCAGTATTGGGCACTTTTTACCAATTTCAATCACAATGTTAACTTATCAATGATTACATTCACTTATGATTGAATTTAACATATCATAAACATATAAACATAAAAAATGCATCACATTATACACATATACACAATATACAAGTATTTTACATGGAAACCCAAATGGGAGAAAACCACAAAAATTTTTCTTATATATCAAAGATTACATTCATAGGAAACACCAACTTCCAAAATTATCCAGCACCAACGGGAAGGAGGCTCCAACCCCCTATTTATAGGTTCCAACCTGAAGGAAGCTACAACTCCCTGAATTCTGCAGCTCCAACTGGAAGGAGGCTACGACCTCCTGATTTACAGGCTTCAAATTGAATGAAGCTCTAATTCCCTATATTCTACGTCTCCAACCAGAAGGAGGCTATGACCCCCTTTCCTTTCCCTCTAATAATGTACAAAATATGTGTGTCGTTACATCACCAAGATGTGTCTCAACATGTACTAACATCACCAAGACATTTTCCTCAAGCATATGCATCCATGTGCCAAAAGGGTCTCCAAGACATGCCTCAAGAATGTGCTAAAACAACCAAGATATGAACATCATAACACATAGAAAACATACCTCACATCCTGCACACCTAGTACATACCATCATAGACCAACAAATTGTCTTCAACTTCAACAACACAAGAATAACATCTTCATTTATTTTTACCTCAATCTCGTTGGACAGAGACTAGTCATCTCACGGGGCCTCGAGTGACGAGCCTCATACACTCTATATTTGACCCGTGGGGGTCAACTCAGATAGGGTTTCTTAGAAAACCATTCTCCCATCTGCAACTCTGAGACCTTCTCCCTTTCTTCGTTCTTCAAATTCTTCGAGATCACTTGTTCACTTGATAGATATTCAATGAACTTGCTTATACAAATGCATGTGGGATTCACCTTATTGAGCAATGTCTTATCACATTCATTCATAAAAGGGGTTTTTAAATTGACAAAAATAAATTCAATATATTGTAGGTATTGGGGGGGGAGGGGGTGGGTGGGGTTTTAAGGGGTTTATAGTTATTGAGGGGGTATAAAAAGGGGTATCTAGTAAAAATATGGGTTTCTTTTATTGCAAAGATGTATTGGGAGGGGGGTTCAAAAAAAGGGTTTTTGGAAATATTTATCAATATTTGCTAAAATTAGGGGTATTCTTTAATATCCCATGAACGAAGGTGCTATGTCACATTTTTACCAAGTGAACACCCCTTGTACAAATGAGAATCTCCTTGAAGTGTATTTATACTTTTCTAAGTAACACCTTTACTTGCCTTAGGGTTGACCTGTAATATTTTGTTGTAACAGTTTATGTTATTTTCCTTAATTTGGGAGCCGACTTGTCACTTCTTGTTACAACCATTTATGGACTTATTAACCATACTTCAGGGTTTCCATATATCAGAGGGAATATCTCCTCAACCATGAGGAACCACGTGACATATCACCTACCGTTGGAAACAACATGACACGGACTATCCATCTATGAGGTTTTTTTCTATGCAATCACAATGTCCTTCATCCTCTTTTTCCTCAAACAACTTCGGGCTTCATGACCACATCTCTAGGGCTTCTCAACCACTTAACCACTTAGTCATGTTTCTAGGGCTTCTTGTAGACTTCTTCAAAGCATCTTCTTGTGAGGGCCATGCTTAAATCTATGCCATAAGGCAACCGCTTTGGATACTTCTCTAAATACACCCATCTCTTAGACTTATTCTAGGGTTGACATCAATGACAACCAAATTTCCAACAATCTCCCCCTTTGGCATTGATGGAAACACTCATACTCCCTTGTGATTATTTCTCCCCCTGTCGTCATGTTTCTCTCCTCCCTGGACATCAATGGCAAAGGGTAACTCCCACTGACAATATACCTTATTCTGACAATATCTCTCTAAGTCTTCATGCTTCTGATTTTTCTCTTATGCTTTTGTGCTTTCTCTCTCAATGTTTTTTATCCATTGGTTCTTCTTGATGATGTAAAAAACTGACATATAAAAACATTCATAGTAAGGTTCCTTCATTACTTGGACTTTTCATATCTTCAGGCCGACATCTTGACTCTCCCCGATTATTTCTCTTCCCTTGTCTTCTTTGCAAGATGCCATGTAGTCAATATGGGGCTTCCTATATATGTTTTATTTCCTCTCTTCAGGTGCTCTTTGTCCATTAATTGCTTCCCTCTTGTAATCTAGTGATGTATATGAAAAAAATTCATGTTAAGATTCCTTCATACCTTGACTTCAAGTCTTCATGGCTAGTAATCTTCACTGAAATTACATCAATGACATATTCATCCAATAATATTATCTTGACAGTGAAACTCTTCCTAATGGTTTCTCTCTATCTTGTTGTGCTTTCCTTCCTGATTGGTTTCACATGTCAATATGCTTCACTTCTGAGTCATATTATTCACAATGACTCCATCCTCCTTTCTGAAATTTCTTTTGACCTCATACTTTCATCCACTATCATGTATCATCTGGATTCATGTCAAGTATTGGCTTCTAGACCTACCACATATCTCATTAATTGATTATATCCCATATGTCACGAAATTTTCCATGACTCTAACACTCAACTGAACATGATGTTGACCCATCCGTTGCTACTTAGACTCCCCCTCTTAATCATTCACATTCACTAGGAGTCTCCAAGCCGGATAACTCAGAACAATGGATTTAGAGATCTCCCTCTGCGGAGTCATATTCCCTCTTCATTTGAAAGATTCATCACATCTTCTGGGTCTAACATCTTTCTCTTCACCTGTAGATTTATTATCTTTTTGAATTTTGATATCTTCCTTCTTTCCTATAGATTCATCATGATGTTGTACTTATGCAAATACTGTGAGTATGATCTCTAGGAGCTCTTCATTCACTTGTTCTTTTTTTTTTGTTTCTTCTCCAAGCTTTCTTATATCTAATATCGATGTTTTCCTTCATGGAAGACTTCATGATAGCTACTACAATCATGATCTATGCGTCCATAGTTGTGGAATTTGTAACATTTAACATTGTATGGATCCACATAATCATCTCTTTCTTGAACATTTCTTCCATCGCTCTGTAATCCAAAGCTTTATGTCCAAGTTATTTATAAGTAAAACAATAACTTGGGATGACAATAACGTGGTACTTCTGAATTCATGCCTTGGATGATCCGCGATATTCTCTTCTGTTTCATTCTAGTAGTCGAAGCTTCTTTGATTAGCAGGGGATAAAAGGTCTTCTTTGAGATACATCTCTTTTGTATTCATTACTCTTTGACTCTTGTTGTTGACCATGATTCCTTCCTTTAAGAATGTTTGTATAATTCTTAGCCTTCTCTTTATTCTTCCTTTCCAACAACCTAGAACACTTCTCTTCAAATTTCATTATTGGTTGTGTGGAGCTTCCTCTCTCTTTGACGTTCTTGTTGGGATTAGTATTAGCATCTTCTTTACTTGAGGTCTCACTAGTGTATCCAAGACCTATTTTATTGAATGGTGACCTTTGACAATTGATAATATCTTCTAGTACTTTAGAGCTCTTCAAGTTCTTGTTGAGATTGTCGACTTCAACCCTTAGTAATGACTTCTTCTTCAAGCTTCTCTGATCTTCTTCCTTCTTCATGCGATGCGGATTTTCATAACTTCTTCTTTTCTCTTTGTTTTCTTCAAGTTGGGTCTTCAAGGAGATGATTATTGAGGAAAATGTATGAATTACCTTACTCAATCATTTTTGAATCTTGCATGACTAGGACAAGATACTTTCGGGGAATATCACCACAGGTTTTATAGCATCAAAAATATTTCCCCAATCCAAAAGTATTAATTACAAGGAATTAGGCTGATTTGTTAAAAAAAATGTTGCAAAATAAACAAAAAATTTATACAAGTTTAAAGAATATATATAGATTACATAAAGTAAATATGGAGATCAAAAGCAAAAGTAACCAAGTCATAAATGCACCTGAGTAAGGGCCAGAATAACAATTTGATTTATTTCATTATGAGATATCAAAAGTTTTTTCTCTTTACAAAACCCTTGTGGGATATGGACCAAAGTCTGATTTAGAAATCCCCAATGAACACCATACAAAAGAAGAATCTGACAAGAAAGTAAAACTGAAATTTATAATATGGATCAACTTGCCCGCAATTGCTTTGTCAATTTGACTCCGCAAAATATCATTTATCGGCTATGAAACTTAATCCACAAATAGACAAGAATACCTGAGACTATCAAGGATGGATCAACACCTCTAAAACAAACGTCTGAAAATTTTGGTTCAGTCTTGAACCTTACTATCTATAGTAAGACCTTGTTGTCAAAAAGAATTAGGCTTTGAATAAACTCAGAATGAATGAAGCGAAACTATCTCATAAAATCAAAAGAGCAAACCTTAGTCTTTCTTTCTCCTTATAGTCTCCCTTCCAACCTCATTCATTTCCATGTATGAGCCAGCCAATTCACCATAGCACTAAAAAATTAATCAACCAAATGACCATTTCCATATCACTTTTGCATAGTGCACCACCCTTGGTAATGCCAAACTCTTTAAAATAACAATGTGCTATAAAAATTACTCCATGTGCATCAACATATAACATTCAACAAGGAGCATAACTATAGTAGCAAAGGGTTTGGTGTGCCCCTTCTTTGTCACAATAATACAACATTAGAACTCAAGTATAGTTCTTTTATTTAAAAAGAGCCCCAATATTATCCCTTATCAAGATCTTTTAAGCCAATTAATGCCATTTTTAATTGCAATATCAAAACAAAAAATTATAATAATCCTTTCATCCACAAGGAATCCTTAACATATTCTGCGAGTGGTCATCAAAGCCATCCAGTGCAATGCATTAATCAACCAACCATCACCATAACATTTTAAACCATGATTTGAAACAATGAACTATAGAAGATTGTGTTGGTACCATCACATAAACAAACAAAATATAAGTGCTTCATATCCACCATAGTGCCACAAGTCCTACAAAGGGGTCCCACCTACTAGTTTATTATTAATATAATATAATAAAGCTTGGAAATCATTTGTAATCATAATATTCATCGTTCGCTTTTAGGCATCAACAATGATTTATTCTTCAAGTCTTATTTCTTGCTGACTAAATTCTACTTCAAAAAATTTTAAGTCCTCATATCATTCCTTGATATGACTTATCAAAATCTCTTATCTCTTCTCTACTTCCTTTCTTTGTGATGCTATTTGGCTTCCAAACATTGTTTGTCTTTCAAGTGATCTTTTGAGTTTTCTTCAATCACTTTGGCTTCTTCCAAATGAGCTTTTTGACTTATGATAATCTGTTGGGATTCTTCATAATTTTCTTTTAGCTTGATCAATTTTTTCCTTGAGGGACTTGTTTTCCTTCCTTTCTTCTCTTAACTCACTTAAAGAACTAATTATTTCAGCCTCAACATCCATTATGCCTTCTTCACAATGTTCTTCTTCTGAATTGGTTTGACATGATGAGCATCCTTTTTCTTGTTCAACTTCAACATATTCTTTGGTATGATTAGCATGGATTGTTGTCCAATTGGAATGCTCAGAACACGGAAAAGGTATGTTCGTGGGAGGGGATTGAGTGAAACAAACACATTAGAAGAGTGGTTGTAATACTCCTTTTGAATGCAGTTTTGGAAGGACCCCTTTCACCATGTCTGGGAAACCTATCCTTATTGCAATCTTTGGATATTTCTAATAATAGTTTGACATGCATAATTCCATTTGAAGCTATGGCCAATTTGAATAAGTTGACGGACCTGCAACTTTGGGGAAATATGCTCACCGATATCATATCTAAATCCATAGGAAAGATTAAATTCCTTGAGCACATTGACTTGAGTTCAAACCACTTATCAGGTACCATACTTGAATCCATATGAAATCTTCAATATCTTTAGGTCATTGACTTAAATGCAAACCACTTAACCGATAACATACTCAAATCCATAAGAATCTTCAATCCCTTCAGAACATGTATCTGAATTCAAACCACTTAACCGGTAACATACCCGAATCCATAGAAAAGCTTCAATCCCTTCAATACATTGACTTGGGTTTAAACTACTTAACTGATAGCATACCTGAATCCATAGAAAAGCTTCAATCCCTTCAATACATTGACTTGGGTTTAAACTACTTAACTGATAGCATACCTGAATCCATAGAAAAGCTTCAATCCCTTGAGGACATTGACTTGGGTTTAAACTACTTAACCGATAGCATACCCGAATCCATAGGAAAGATTCAATTCCTTCAAGACAAATATCTAAGTTCAAACCACTTATCTGGTAACATAGTCGAATCCATAGGAAAGCTTCAATCCCTTTTTTGACATTGACTTGAGATCAAACCACTTAATTGGACAAATACCACATAGTATAGGTCAATTAAAGAATCACATTTCTTTAGATTTGGTAATAATGTTTTTGGTGATATGCAGATATTTATGTGTTTTTATTCTTGTCTTGAATATTTAGATTTATCCAAAAACAATTTAAATGGCCCACTTCCCAAGGGTATTGAAAATTTTTCTTCTCTTCAATATTTAGATTTATCTTAAAAAATTTCAAAGACCCATTTCTTAAAGGTATCGAAAATTGTTCTCTTCATTATTTAGATTTATCTGAAAACAATTTCAAGGGTCCATTTCTTAAAGGTATTGAAAATTGCACTAACTTAAACATATTGGATGTGTCCTATAACTCACTTAATGGTCATTTGGACAAAGATTTCTACTTTCTTTATAGTCATTGGATGTGTCCTATAACTTACTTAGTGGTCATTTGAACATAATCTTTCCACCTTATTCGATGTACTTTGTTGCTCATTCCAATCATTTTTATGGGACTTTTTCATCTTTTTAGCTAATTGTACTCAGCTTGAATTATTGGATTTAAGGGAAAATAGATTGATAAGGGAGCTTCCTATGCACATTAAAAGTTTTTCTAAGTTGAGAGTCCTACGTATGACGTATAATAATATTCATGGTGATATTACTCAATGGATAAAAAATCTCACCAATTTACAGAGTGTTATATTTATCCAACAATAAATTTAGTGGGAGAATACCATCTAATCTTAAGCACCTCAAAGGATTTAAAGTCAACACGTCTTTTACTAATACATATGATATTGGTACACTTTATTATGAACTAAGTATTGACATGAAAGGAGGTGAGTATAATTTTCCATATGTGTTGTAGAAAAATACAATACTTGATTTGTCAAACAATAATCTTATGGGAGAAATCCATGCAAGCATGGGTACTCTAAGTGGCTTGTGATCGTTGAATTTATCTAGAAATAAATTGGATGGAAAAATACCTGCATCTCTTGGTAACATATGTACTTTGGAGAAGTTGGACTTGGCCCAAAATAATTTGAGTGGATGTATTCCTCAAGAGCTCTCACAATTATCATGGTTGGAGTCTTTAAGTGTTTCATAAAAAAAACTATGTGGGACAATCCAACATGCAGGAAATTCAACACATTCAATGAAACTTAATTTCAAAGGAATAAGTGCTTATCTGAGTATCCTTTACAACCATGCAAGTATCAAAAGCAAAGTCAATTGAGGAATGGTAATAGTAAGAATAATGTTAAAAGAGGATGGTTGAGGCACGTGGATGAAAATATGTCATTGATAACATTGGGAATGGGAATGGGTATTGTATTTGGGGGAGTTGTTTCTATGTTCATTACATGGGAGAAATATAGAAGTTGGGTGGTGCCCCCTAATAGACACCCATTTTATGGAGTGTACCGATTTCCTAAATAAGAGACATCAAAACTTATACCTATTACCCCATAAAATAAATTTGTTATGAATTATTGTATTTATCCAACATACAAAGTTTTGCTATAATTCATGAGTATAATGTATCTAGAATAAAGTTGAGTATATATACATTTACTTTTGTTGTTAATTATTATATTGTATTTAACACAAAGGTAACAAACATAAAAGAAGATATATACACAATTTAAAAAGTAATATCATGATAATGTTATGATTTGAGATGTATTTTAACATTAATTATATATATATCATGGCATGAAATGTATACAATCTTTTAATATTATTATAAAATTATTTAAGGTTTTTAATTTTATGTTTGTCTTTGATATAAATAATATAGTTTTCAATAATAAATCAAGTTTTTATCACTTTTATATAAAATATTTATACATTTACTTTTGTTGTTAATTATTATATTGTATTTAACACAAAGGTAACAAACATAAAAGAAGATATATACACAATTTAAAAAGTAATATCATGATAATGTTATGATTTGAGATGTATTTTAACATTAATTATATATATATCATGGCATGAAATGTATACAATCTTTTAATATTATTATAAAATTATTTAAGGTTTTTAATTTTATGTTTGTCTTTGATATAAATAATATAGTTTTCGATAATATATCAAGTTTTTATCACTTTTATATAAAATATTTCACTTTTCCCATGTTTTTTAATATTAATTTAAATTCATTTTAAAAATAATTTAAAAATTTATTCAAATAAATATGATTTTGAGAAAAATGTATATATGTATGCTTTTACACATTACGATAAAAAGTACATTTACAATTTTATAAAGTAAATAAATAGCATAAATTATTTCCTTAAATCATGGAAAAGTGCCTAAACATAAAGTTTTTGTGGTGAATAATTCATTTTTTTTTATTTGACATTGAGAGTTTAGATATTTCCATTATGCTCATGAAACAAATATTAATTTTCTTACAAACAAGTTTCAGGCAGCTAGCTCATTGAAGGGTTGATTTTTTCATTTAAGACAACTCATTTGATTGTTTTTGTAACTAAGATACCATGTTCACAACCAAGTATTAATGCATAGATTTCTTGAATGATATTAATGCATAGGTTTTTAAACATTTGAATTAATGCATAGATGACTTCTAGAGTGGATGGTTCCTCTTAAGAACAAATTACCTTACTCAAACTTACTTTAATAATTTGGGAATCATTATTATGAAATAAACTTATCTTTATACTATATTTACCTTTTCTTCTAAAATTCAAGTTAGTGTTAGTTATCATTATGAACCCATAAAAAATTGTCATTGGTAGAATTTGTTTTTTTAATGGTGCATAATATTTTTTTGTGCAACTAGAGAACACATGAAATTCTTACATTAAGGCTATCTATCTATTGCTCACCTCCCTAATTTGCAACTTCCCTCCCTACTTTCTCATGCATGCCCTCCTCACTTGGAGGGGCCTCGATGCCCCCCCTCCCTAGCCTCCTCCTTCTTCCTCCTCCATGGATGTTGCGGCCTTTACCTCCCTAATCACCTCCCTTCCCAAGCTGACCAACCGCACCCCTCCAAAGTTCATGAAAAAAATAGATCAATTCCCCTCAGTTTAGATTCAAGGAAGCTCTAGATCCCTTTCCCTAAAATTTGCAGATCATGCTCTCATAGGTCAGTTCACTAGAGTTTGTCCCTCACCGTGGGCTATGGCGATCTGGATCGACAAGAACTGGAAACCCCACCTGAAAGGCAATCTCTCTCACTTTTTGTGTGGAAGAGGCTTCTTTGCCATTTTGTTCAAAGATAAATTAGACTAGGATCTCATCTTCATAAGAGAACCGTACTTTATGGGCTTCAGAGGTATGTATCTTAATAGTTGGACCCCAGATTTCAGCCCCAAGAATGATATCCCCAATGCATTTCATGTTTGTGTTCATCTCCCCTCCCCCCCCCTGCATTGTTGGAACAATGAAACTATTCTCTCTATAGGAAATACCCTCGGGAAATATATAGATCATGTTGAACCCAAAGATGGTCTCCAGGCTTGCACACGGATTGTGTAGAAGTTGATATTGAAAAAGGCTTGCTTGAAGCTATTAACCTCACTCTAGATAAATGGACCTATCTACAACAAGTTGACTATGAAGAACTACCTTTCAAATGAAAAATTTGTCATGAATATGGACATTTTGCAAAGCACTGTCCCAAATCCCCCCCTGAAACCCTTCCTGAAGAATCTGATCAATGGCAACATCCTAAAAGGAAAAAATAGCAACACCATGGCTAGAAACCTAAATTCACCCCCATGCCACCCTTGCCTGAATCATCTTAAGATCTAGAACCTTCCAGTCTAAACCCGAACCAAGATCCACCCCACGTGGAGCCACCCCCCTTGTAGCCTCATCTTACTCCTCCTCATGCCTCTCTCGCAAGTCACCCATCTGCACCTTCATTCCATTCATCCCCCTCAACCCCCCCCCTCTCCACATAACCCTACATACCACCCTAAGGATGAAGAAATAGATCAAAGCTCAGAGGATGTCTCAGAATTAGATACTCATGATTCCCCCATTAGAAAAGTGGGCAGAAAATCCAATCTTCACAAGCGGGAAGGAAATAGAACTTGGGAAACAAACAACTCTCGATCAACATACCAAGAAATAAACAAAGAAGACAAGAAATCAAAATGGATCCAACCCCCATAAAGGGGGAAACTCCAAGTCTTCTAAATGATAAAAGCAATCTCCTAGAATTGCAGGGGACTAGGGAGTCGACACAAGATCTAGTTGATACATGAATTAATCAAAGCAGAAAACCCTCACATCCTTCTGCTCTAGGAGACTAAAAGGAATTATACTGGCATCCTTCAGGAAAGAAACTACATCTGACATTCATGCAAAGGTGTGGCAGTTAGTGCAAGAGGATCCTCGGGAGGAATCTGCACACTGTGGAATCCAAGCATCTTCTCTCTGCAAAGTTGGCACTCTACAACCCACTAGATCCGAACAACCTTGCTTCACATTCCTACTGGTAAGATTCTGAATGTCTTTAATGTGTATATGCATGTTATTTATCAAGAAAAAATTGAATGTTGGACCTCCCTCCAAAACCTTCAAGGGAGTCTAGATCCCAAGGATCTTATTATAGTTGGAGACTTCAACACAACCCTTCACTCTAAAGAAAAGAAAGGAGGCACCCGAGTAAGGGACCCCACTTGAGAGCATCTTGAGGATCTCCTATCCTCTTTCAAACTAATTGATATAAAACCGTCTAATGGTTGTTTCACTTGGTCAAACAAAGGGATAGGACCTGGGCATATTACTTCTTGCCTGGATCGCTTTCTACTAAGAAGATCCTTCCTTGATGAGTTTCTTTCCCCCTCCTCCCTCACTCTCCCTTAGACAGGCTCTAACCACCAACCCATCACCCTCAACCTCTCTGCCCTTGAGAAACTCGGCCCCATCCCCTTTAGATTCAACCCCCTTTGCCTCTCGGATCCAATTTTTTTTTATATTGTCTCAGACGCCTGGAGTTGTAGGATTCAAGGCTCTCCAAACTTCATCTGGGAGGTGAAGCTAAAAAGAGTTAAATCGTCCCTCAAGCAATGGGTTAAATTCAACAAAGAAAAAGAAAAAGAAGTCAAAAGCAAGAAAATTAAAGAAATGGAAGAAAACATAATGGAAATGGAAAAGGGAGTCCCCACTCACTCTCTTATTCTAAAAGAACAACAAGATTTTAATGAATATCAAACAATTATCCACTTAGAGGAGGAAACCTGGAGGCTCAAATCTTGAAGTCTTTGGCTCAAGTCAGGAGATAGAAACACGAAATTATTCCAAAGCCAAACTCTGGAGGAACAAGGTGAAGGAAATAGCAAAGGAAGATGGAACAAAAATAAATGACTTTCAGCAAATTCAGGGAGAAGCCAGAACTCACTTTGAGCACCTTCTAACTGAGGAAGGCATTGTCATTCTCAAGACTCAAGAAGATCTGTTGCTAAACATTCTAACTGTTGTAAGCCAAGAAGACATTCCAAAATAAATCAAGAGGTCATAGAAAAAGAATTATATGAATCCCTTTTCCAACTTCATCCAGACAAGGCTCCATGCCCAGATGGTTTCAATGCCCACTTTTACCAAAAATGTTGGCACACAATTAAAAACGATCTCCTGAGAATGATCCATTATGTCCAGAAATCTACAAAGTTGGGGGGCAACACTAATTCCACTTTTCTAGCCCTTATACCAAAAGACTCAAATCCATCCTCTTTCTCTAGATTCATGCCCATATCCTTATGCAATGTCTCATACAAACTCATCACTAAAATCGTTGCCAACCGTATTAAACCTCTACTCCATAAGCTTATCTCACCAAACCAAAGTGGATTTGTAGAAAAGAGACAAATGGTCGACAACATCATCCTGGTCCAAGAAGCCATACACTCCAGTAGGGAACAAGGAGATCAAGGGATTATCATCAAAATAGACATGGCCAATGCTTTCGACAGGGTGAGGCACAAATTTATGTTTGCAGTATTACTAAAATTTGGCTTTAGTCCAGAATTTGTTGCTTGGATCTCTGCCTACATTTCCAAGCCATGGATTTCCCCTCTGATTAACAGGTGGCCAACAAACTTCTTCAAAATATCCAAAGGGTTGAGGAAAGTTTGCCCCCTTTCCCCCCTCCTCTACATAATTATGGAAGAAAATCTTGGAAGGCAGTTGGAAAAGGATCACGCCTCCAAAATTCAAATACATTCCCAGTATCAAAACCGCTCGGGGGGCAAAGAGAATAAACCACTCCCAATTCGTTGATGACACTCTCCTCATTGGAGGGGCCTCCATTGTCATAGCCAAGAGATTTAAAAACACACTGGATAATTTCACTCATGTCTCGGGAGCCCTCATAAATAGTTCCAAATCTAATATCTACATCTGGAACACTCCCCCAAGAACAACCCAATTAATAGCAAACATATTTTGTTTCCCTCTCATAGAAAAATGGAAAACCTTAAGATATCTTGGCATCCCAATCTACCTTAAATCTCTTCCCAATTCTACTTGGAACCAAATCCTCGACAAAATCAAGAACAAGCTGGATCAATGGGGATCCTTCTGGCTCAACATGGCCGACATAAATTTTCTTTTAAAATTAGTCCTCTCCACTCTCCCCATTTTAAATTTTCCTCTCTTCTTGGACCTCAGAGCATCAAAACCTTGATCTCCCATCTCCTAAGACGATTTATCTAGGAAGGAGGAAAGAATGAAACAGAAAAAAATTCACCTTGTCAACTGGGATATTGTAAAATATCAAAAAAAAAATGGAGGTCTAGGCATAAAAGACCCTACCCTCTCCAACCTGGCTATGGGAGAAAAAATCTTATGGAATCTTATTTCGGGTAGGACAGACTGGTGGAAAATAATTCTCTTGAAAAAATACCTAACAGGGGACAGAACCAGACTTTTAGAACAACAACACTCCTTGAGTAATGGCTCTCCAATAGGGAAACTTCTTTCTGCCTCCATACCCCTCATTAAAATCCAACTCACCTGGATACCTGGGAATGGAAAAAAAATCCTTATTAGAACAGACAACATCATGGGAAAGCTGCCACTATGGAAACACAATCAGCTTCAACCTATCATTAACTAGTTAAACTCTGAAGGCAAGAAATACATCTCAAATATATATTTCTGGAACACGGATTCGGGCGATTGGATGGGGTGGAATCTTCAAAATATCCTAAGCAATCTTTAGGAAGCGGCCCATCAGTTGCAAAGTATTTTGAGAGGCTATGCCCCCATTCACAACACACTAAAAGATAAGAGAGGTTGGGGTAATGGGGTTTACTCTGTCAATCAAGGATATTCACATCTTCTCTCCCAAACAGATACCCCCCAAAAGATAAGATATGTAATTCCCTATGGATCAATGACAACCCTCCTAAGGTAAATTCCTTTTGTTGGATAGTTGTGCATGAAAAATTACTTACAGGTGAAAATATTCTCAAAAGGAACATACACGGTCCTTTCAGATGTGATATGTGTCGCAATGCGCAAGAAACCTCCCAACATGTTTTCCTTCATTGTCCCTATGTTATCTCTGTGTGGAAAGCATCCCTCTAAAGCCTCCACAGCAAAATCATATGGCCATCCCATCCAAAAGAGATGCTCTCAAATTGGCAATCCTATTATCGTGGCTCCTTCAAGAGAAAACCTCTCTTCAGAGACTTATTATATAAAGCCTTTCATAAGTTCATTTGTTGGAAAATTTGGCTCTCCCAAAATAGGGCCATCTTCTCCAACTTGCACTCCCCCCCAGATCTTGTAGCTAAAAAATCCATAGCCCTTCTAGCTGAATTATTCCTTTCCAAATCCAAACCCATCCCCTTCACCCCCTCCTCCA
This sequence comes from Picea sitchensis, assembly GCA_010110895.2. Classification (NCBI taxonomy): domain Eukaryota; kingdom Viridiplantae; phylum Streptophyta; class Pinopsida; order Pinales; family Pinaceae; genus Picea; species Picea sitchensis. The sequence goes on from SNQJ01S0022465.1 coordinate 15,472, forward strand.
ACTTAGAATCCGAATGGATCTCCACCATTTTCCCTCCATCCCCCCCATTTTCCACCCTCCCCTCTTATGAGATCCTCCTGGCAGCTTCATGATGACTTTGATTTATCACACCAGTGCAATAAGAAACTGACACATACTCTTTACTTTGACGAAGCCTCAAAAGGAAACTCCGAGGTGGTAGGAGTGAGAGGGGTCATCATTTTCCCAAGAGGAAATAAAAAACTCACCTTCCACTGGAGCCTTAGAATTGCTTCCAATAATCAAGATGAAGCTTACACTTTGTACCAAGGCCTTCTCCTCACCAAAGATATGAACATCCACTCCCTTTATATTATTGGCGACTCTAAGATAATCATAAATCATGCCCACAAAGGCTCTCACTGATCCAGGGGATCAAATTCTACTCAAAATTCAAAGTGCTCATAATCACCTCAAATCGAACAAGTACATAGGCCTCATCGTCATGAACCCAATGCAACTCGAACGGGTTCAAATGGACATCGGATGAGTGAGATATCGTGTTCTGTTCAAATTGCCAAACAGGCAAAAAAAAATGCTGACTGTACAGTCTGTACAGTTGATGATGTCGCAGGTCCGTACACTGACGTGGTAGGTGCTGAGTTGGTAGACAATTGGAAGTTGTGAGGTCGAATCATATCTCGACACATGGCACAGTTTTGACAAGTGGTATGGTGCCACGTGGCCCAGACATGGGCTACCACGTGGCACTGTATTTAATTTGGTTTGGTTGTTAAAATTATATGGAGTCTGTGGGGATCGAACCCTGGACTTCCCACCATGGTGGAGCACCTTCACATGGCATGGGTTACCAATAGCCCACGTGTTGGTTCTTATTATATATATGGTTTTATTTATATATAAGTTTGAATTATGTTATGGTTTGGGCGTGGTCCGGGTTGGGGCTAAGCCCCAGCCCCCATTCACATGCGGGTCATCATACGACCACACCGTGCATGTGTTTAAACGGTTTCAAAGCCCCGTGCGCATTTGGAAACTTGTCGGTTGCCTATAAGTTTAAAACGTAGCCCTTTTGTGTGCGGGGGACATGGTCACATGACCCATGCGTCCAATGCTTTTGTGGTTAGGGGGCTAGGTTCCCTAACTGTTCTACAGTTACACGTGTGTTGCGGTTATGTGCTTGGTTCTAGGTTTAAGCACGAAAAAACACGCAAAGGCTAGGTTGGACACATAGAGGTGCAATTTGGCGATCCAGAGACAACAAGTTTGAAGGGGAACTTCCAGGAAGCCTATCTTCTTCAATTTTTGGCCAAATCAGGTGCTGAAAAAGCCTAGCTAGGGTTTTTTGGATGTTCTGAAGCCATTGGAGCCATCTATTTGGAATTTTGAGCTTTGTAAATCACATATTTTTATCACTTTGAGAAAATAATATAAAATATCCATTGGAAGCTGGACCAGGAGATGTAGCCCAAGAGAGGGGTGAACTCCTTTATCATTTGTTGTGTTATGTGTTTACTATTCACTGTATTTGCTGATTATTATTTGCATCTTGAATGTGTAATTTTCTCTAAAATTTGTGTTTGCAAATTGATCCTTTTGCATAAGCACACTTAAATAAAACTTTGCAAATATTTTCAAGAATACAAGCCTTTATCATTTTTAGATCAAGTTGGTATCAGAGCATAGGTTTTTGAAGGCTTGATTATTTGCAAGTGTTTGTTTTCTGATGCTCACAAGGTTGAAAATCACAAGAGGAGAAGGTCAACTTGTAGAGCCATGTTCTCATCTTTCAAGAAGAAATATTATATTATCACCCCAAGCTTCAAGGAGGCATTCACCAAGTATGGCTCATGAAGAGAGTCATGAAAATTTTCCTACAGAAGATGAAGATCTCAGAAAGGCTTTCATGGATATGAGAGAAATGATGAAAGTCTTGATGGAAGAAAGGAATGCAAGGTTGCAAGGTGAAGTCTCCAACCCTTCAAAGAACAAGGGAGATAGTGGTGATAAAACTCCAAAAGGAAATGGAGGGAATGCTGCTACTCCACCTCCCTCACCTCCATCTTCCTCTTCTTCTACCAGTTCACAACCTCTTCCAAATTCTCCAAGGGGACATGGTAAAAATCCTCCACAAATTCCTTTGTTAAATCTTGATATTAAATTTGAATTGCCAATGTACAATGGAGAGGTAAATGTTGAGAAATTAGATAACTGG
>SNQJ01S0022465.1:17675-29881 GCA_010110895.2 Picea sitchensis
TTTTGTAAAGTGCATGAACACATAAAGAATGTAATTTCTTTTAGATAATGAATAGAAATGGTAATTTTTTCTTGGAAAAGAAAGTTCAAAATAAAAATGTGTATCCAAGTAACAACGCCTCCTACAATATAACAAAGACAACTATAACCATTGGTAAGGATATTCCCATTATTTATTATTAATTAAATTTAATCAAGAATTTAATTACATAACAAATATTGAATTTAATTAATGTTTTAGTTGCACAACAAAGTTTTTTTTTTTTTTTAAACAGCAACTAGAGAAAATTTATATTAAAAGATTGTGAATAATCGCAAGAGAAGTACAAAAATTATTTTGTAGGACCTGTAATCAAAACATGTGCCTCCCTGTAGGCTCCCAGTAGATAGGTGGTGAGTAGAGGCGATACTTTCTAATATTCTAAATCCAACCAAAGTTTTTACAATGAAAATCTTGCAATAAGAGCCTAACAAAAACACTATTAAACAAAGCATACACTTATACATTGTTCTCGTCCGGTGCTAGAGGTTCTTCTTCTATTGGTTACCTTAGATTTAGGTCCAGTCTTTGAGGTTGAGGTTCAAGAGAAGAGGCTTCATTGAAGATGGCTGCAGAAAATGTTGGGGAAGCCGAAGGTGAAACAAGCCCGGCCCCGAATTGGAGATTAGCTAGTTGTTTCCTTAGTGCCTCACATTCGTCCCTTGTCCATTGGTGCTCTTCCTGTTGTTGGATGGTAATCTTCATTATTGTTAGGAATTGGGTTGATAGGTCTCTAAGGTTAATTTGCAGAGTTTTCACCGTATTTACGAGTTCATTATGTTCTTCCACTGAGATGGTGCAATGACTTCCTATGCTCCTTCTCATTTTTTTGAGATTTCTTTCATTGCCTATTTGAATATTGCAAGAGCCNAGGTCTCTAAGGTTAATTTGCAGAGTTTTCACCGTATTTACGAGTTCATTATGTTCTTCCACTGAGATGGTGCAATGACTTCCTATGCTCCTTCTCATTTTTTTGAGATTTCTTTCATTGCCTATTTGAATATTGCAAGAGCCAATATCTGCATTGGGAGAAGGGATAGAGCTCCCACTCTTATTTAGAATATGAAATAAGACCAATTGATGCACCATGTTTCTTTTGATATGATTCATCATCTGTGCGAGATTCTGAGGACAATTTCAATTAGTCGTCTTTGAATGTGCACACGAACTGATATCATACTCTCTATTAATTCTAGTACTTCTCACATTGCCCAAATTAAATGGATAGTACTCCCATGAAGTCATGTTGAGCATATCCATCACCCTTCAGGTCTTGTTACAGCAAGTTGATGCAGCTGGAAGAGTGCCGAAGTGAATTCCCAAGCCGGGGGAAATGAAGGGTGTGGAAGGAGTGGCACGCATTAAGGTGAAAGAGGGAATATCATGGCGATGAGAGGTGAAATGTAGAAGTGTGAGGGCCCAGATGAGGGGTGGAGTTAGAGTAAGAGAGGTGTCTTGATGCGAGGGATTCGTGTTGGTGACGAAATTCAAGGTCCAAGTGTCAATCCAATCAAACAGGTGAGTTGGCCACTAGTTGCCTAGTGATTGTAGGTTGGGCGACGACATCATGGAATGGGGCTTAGTTGTGTGAGACCATTGACAACTAATAAAATCGGCTACAAAATTATTTCTAGATTCACTTGAGTATCAACAATTTGATTATTGTGTCTGCGCACATGAAAAAAGGAAACATTGTAGAAGTGTTTGGTAATTGCGGAGATTCAGTGGGATATGGCATTTAAATGGATATTCAGAGGGTGAGAGCCTTTGCGGGCATGATTTATGATTATCTTAGAGTCACCAATAATATAAAGGGAGTGGATGTTCATATATTTGGCGAGAAGAAGGCCTTGGTACAGAGTGTAAGCTTCGGCTTGATTATTGGAAGAAATTCTGAGGCTCCAGTGGAAGGTGAGTTTTTTATTTCCTCTTGGGAAAATGATGACCCCTCTCACTCCTGCCACCCTAGGGTTTCCTTTTGAGGCTTAGTCAAAGTAAAGAGTATGTGTCAATTTCTTATTGCGCTAGTTGATAATTCAAAGTCATCATGAAGCTGCCAAGAGGATCTCGTCAAAGGGGAGGGTGGAAAATGGGGGGGATGGAGGGGAAAATGGTGGAGATCCAAATAGATTCTAAGTTGGAGGAGGGGGTGAAGAGGATGGGTTTGGATTTGGAAAGGAATAATTCGGCTAGAAGGGCTATGTATTTTTTAGCTACAAGATATGGGGGGGGGTGCAGGTTCGAGAAGATGGCCCTATTTTGGGAGAGCCAAATTTTCCAACAAATGAACTTATGAAAGGATTTGTATAAGTCTCTGAAGAGAGGTTTTCTCTTGAAGGAGCCACGATAATAGGATTTCCAATTTGAGAGCATCTCTTTTGGATGGGACGACCATCTGATTTTGTTGTGGAGGCTTTGGAGGGACGCTTTCCACACGGAGATAACATAGGGACAATGAAGGAAAATATGTTGGGAGGTTTCTTGCGCATTGCAACACATATCACATCTGAAAGGACCGTGTATGTTCCTTTTGAGAAGATTTTCACCTGTAAGTAATGTGTCATGCACAACTATCCAACAAAAGGAATTTACCTTAGGAGGGTTGTCATTGATCCAAAGGAAATTCCATATCTTATCTTTGGGGGGGTATCTGTTTGGGAGAGAAGATGTGAATATCCTTGATTGACAGAGTAAACCCCACTACCCCAAACTCTCTTATCTTTTAGTGTGTTGTGAATGGGGGCACAACCTCTCAAAAGACTTTGCAACTGATGGGTCACTTCCTGAAGATTTCTTGGGAGATTTTGAAGATTCCACCCTATCAAATCGCCCGAATCTGCGATCCAGAAAGATATATCTGAGATGTATTTCTTGCCTTGTAAGTTTAAGCAGTTAATGAGAGGTTGAAGTTGATTGTGTTTCCATAGTGGCGTCTTTCCCATGATGTTGTTTGTTCCAATAAGTATTTTTTTTCCATTCCCAGGTATCTAGGTGAGTTGGATTTTAATGAGAGGGATGGAGGCAGAAAGAAGTTTCCCTATTGGAGAGCCGTTACTCAAGGAGTGTTGTTGTTCTAAAAATATGGGTCTGTCCCCTGTTAGGTATTTTTTCAAGAGAATTGCTTTCCACCAGTCTGTCCTTCCCGAAATAAGATTCCATAAGATTTTTTCTCCCATAGCTAGGTTGGAGAGGGTAGGGTCTTTTATGCCTAGACCTCCATTTTTTTTTGGATATTTAACAATATCCCAGTTGACAAGGTGAATATTTTTTGTTTCAATCTTTCCTCCTTCCCAGAGAAATCATGTTAGGAGATGGGAGATCAAGGTTTTGATGCTCTGAGGTCCAAGAAGAGAGGGAAATTAAAAATGGGGAGAGCGGGGAGAACTAATTTAAAAAAAAAAGTTTGGTCGGTCAGGTTGAGCCAGAAGGATCCCCATTGATCCAGCTTGTTCTTGATTTTGTCGAGGATTTGGTTCCAAGTAGAATTGGGAAGAGATTTAAGGCAGATTGGGATGCCAAGATATCTGAAGGTTTGCCATTTTTCTATGAGAGGGAAACAAAAGATGTTTTCTATTAATTGGGTTGTTCTTGGGGGAGTGTTCTAGATGTAGATATTGGATTTCGCACTATTTATGAGGGCTCCCGAGACATGGGTGAAATTATCCAGTGTGTTTTTAAATCTCTTGGCTATGACAATGGAATCCCCTCCAATGAGGAGAGTGTCATCAGCGAATTGGGAGTGGTTTATTCTATTTGCCCCCCGGGCGATTTTGATACTAGGAATGTATTTGGAGCAGGGATGATTTTAAGGATGGAAATTTACTTTAAAATGTAGAAACCTTGGTGAATCTTACTAATCCTTCATATACCAACTATAAATGATTGTGGATATTTTTGTAAAAATATTCAAATTTATAAGAATTTTATATAGTTTTTATAAATTTTTGGCGATTTTTAAGGTAAAATAATTTTATCCTATAGAATTTGGGCGAATCATTTTTAAAATAGCGAATCTCATTTTTGGAAAAACCATGGAAAATTAGCTCATGAGTGAAATTTAGCCCCTAAAATCATCCCTGATTTGGAGGCATGATCCTTTTCTAATTGCCTTCCAAGAGTTTCTTCCATAATTATGTAGAGGAGGGGGGAAAGGGGGAAACCTTGCCTCAACCCTATGGATATTTTGAAGAAGTTTGTTGGTCACCCGTTAATTAGAGGGGCAATCCATGGCTTGGAAATGCAGGTAGAGATCCAAGAAACAAATTCTTGACTGAAGCCAAATTTTAGTAATACTACAAACATAAATTTGTTCCTCACCCTGTCGAAAGCGTTGGCCATGTCTATTTTGATGATAATCCCTTCATCTCCTTGTTCCCTACTAGAGTGTATGGCTTCTTGGACTAGGATGATGTTGTCGATCATTTGTCTCTTTTCTACAAATCCACTTTGGTTTGGTGAGATAAGCTTATGGAGTAGAGGTTTGATACGATTGGCAATGATTTTAGTGATGAGTTTGTATGAGACATTGCATAAGGATATGGGTCTGAATCTAGAGAAAGAGGATGGATTTGAGTCTTTTGGTATAAGGGCTAGAAAAGTGGAATTAGTGTTGGCCCCCAACTTTGTAGATTTCTGGACATAATGGATCATTCTCAGGAGATCTTTTTTTATTGTGTGCCAACATTTTTGGTAGAAGTGGGTGCTGAAGCCATCTGGGCATGGAGCCTTGTCTAGATGAAGTTGGAAAAGGGCTTCATATAATTCTTTTTCTGTGACCTCTTGATTTATTCTGGCATTGTCTTCTTGGCTTACAACAGTTGGAATGTTTAGCAACAGATCTTCTTGAGTCCTGAGATTGACAATGCCTTCCTTAGTTAGAAGGTGCTCAAAGTGGGTTTTGGCTTCTTCCTGAATGTGCTGAAAGTCGTTTATTTTTGTTCCATCTTCCTTTGTGATTTCCTTCACCTTGCTCCTCCAAAGTTTGGCTTTGGAATAATTTTGTGTTTCTATCTCCTGACTTGAGCCAAAGACTTCAAGATTTGAGCCTCCAGGTCTCCTCCTCTGAGTGGATAATTTTTTGATATTCAATAAAATCTTGTTGTTCTTTTAGAAGAAGAGAGTGAGTGGGGACTCCCTTTTCCATTTCCATTCTATTTTCTTCCATTTCCTTAATTTTCTTGCTTTTGACATCTTTTTCTTTTTCTTTTTCTTTGTTGAATTTAGCCCATTGCTTGAGGGCCGATTTGACTCTTTTTAGCTTCGCCTCCCAGATGAAGTTTGGAGAGCCTTGAATCCTACAGCTCCAGGCGTCTGAGACAATATCAAAAAAAATTGGATCCGAGAGCCAAAGGGGGTTGAATCTAAAGGGGATGGGGCCGAGATTCTCAAGTGGGGAGAGGTTGAGGGTGATGGGTCGGTGGTTAGAGCCTGTCTAAGGGAGAATGAGGGAGGAGGGGGTAAGAGACTCGTTAAGGAAGGAGATTCTTAGTAGAAAGCGATCCAGGCGAGAAGTAATATGCCCAGGTCCTATCCGTCTGTTTGACCAAGTGAAATGACCATTAGAAGTTTTTATATCAATTAGTTGGAAAGCGGATATGAGATCCTCAAGATTCTCTCGAGTGGGGTACCTTACTCAGGTGCCTCCTTTCTTTTCTTTAGGGTGAAGTGTTGTGTTGAAGTCTCCAACTATAATAAGATCCTTGGGATCTAGACTCCCTTGAAGGTTTTTGAGGGAGGTCCAACATTCAGTTTTTTCTTGATAAATAACAGGCATATACACATTAAAGACATTTAGAATCTTACCCGTAGGAATGTGAAGCAAGGTTGTTCGGATCCAGTGGGTTTCAGAGTGCTAGCTTTGCAGAGAGAAGATGCTTGGATTTCACAGTGTGCAAATTCCTCCTGAGGATCCTCTTGCACTAACTGCCACGCCTTTGCATGAATGCCAGATGTAGTTGCTTTCTTAAAGGATACTAGTATCATTCCTTTTAGTCTCCTAGAGCAAAAGGATGTGAGGGTTTTCTTCTTTGATTAATTCATGTATCAACTAGAGCTTGTGTTAGCTCCCTAGTCCCCTACAGTTCTAGGAGATTGCTTTTATCATTTAGAAGGCTTGGAGTTTCCCCCTTTATGGGGGTTGGATCCATTCTGATTTCTTGTCCGCCTTGTTTCTTTCTTGGTATGTTGATCGAGAGTTGTTTGTTTCCCAAGTTCTATTTCCTTTCTGGCTAAAGCTTCCCACTTGTGAAGATTCAATTTTCTACCCAATTTTCTAATGGGGGAGTCGTGAGTATCTAAGTCTAAGACATCCTCTGAGCTTTGATCTATTTCTTCATCCTCGGGGTGGTATGTAGGGTTATGTGGAGAGGGGGGGGTTGAGGGGGATGAATGGAATGAAGGCGTAGAGGGGTGACTTGCGGGACAGGCACGAGGAGGAGTAAGATGAAGTTGTGAGGGGAGTGGCTCCATGAGGGGTGGATTTTGGTTCAGGTTTAGACTAGAAGGTTCTAGATCTTGAGATGATTCAGGCAAGGGTGGCATGAGGGTGAATTTAGGGTTCTAGCTGTGGTGTTGTTGTTTTTTCCTTTTAGGATGTTGCCATTGATTAGATTCTTCAGGAAGGGTTTCAGGGGGGGATTTGGGACAATGCTTTGCAAAATGTCCATATTCATGACAGATTTTGTATTTGAAAGGTAGTTGTTCGTAGTCAACTTGTTGTAGATAGATCCATGTATCCAGAGTGAGGTTAATAGCTTTAGGCAAGCCTTTTTCAATATCAACTTCTACAAAAATCGGTGTGCAAGCCTTGAGACCATCTTTGGGTTCGACACGATCTATATATTTCTCGAGGATATTGCATATAGAGAGAATAGTTTCATTGTTCCAACAATGCAGGGGAGGAAGGGGAGACAAAAAAAAACATGAAATGCATTGGGGATATCATTCTTGGGGCTGAAATCTGGGGTCCAACTAATAAGATACATACCTCTGGAGCCCATAAAGTACGTTTGCTTCTGAAGATGAGATCCCGGTTTGATTTATCTTCGAACAAAATGGCAAAGAAGCCTCTTCCACACAGAAAGTGTGAGATATTTACTTTCAGGTGGGGTTTCTAGTTCTTGTCAATCCAGATCACCATAGCCCATAGTGAGGGAAAATTCTAGTGAACTAACCTATGAGAGCATGATCTGCAAATTTTAGGGAAAGGGATCTAGAGCTTCCTTGAATATGAATTGAGGGGAATTGATCTAGTTTTTTCACGAACTTTGGAGGGGCACGCTTGGTCGGCTTGGGAAGGGAGGCGATTAGGGAGGCAAAGGTTGCAACGTCCATGGAGGAGGAAGAAGGNGGGGGGGGACTGAGGCCCCTCCAGGTGAGGAGGGCATGCGTGAGGAAGTAGGGAGGGAAGTCTCACATCAGGGAGGTGAGCAGTAGATAGATATCCTTAATGTAAGAATTTCATGCGTTCTCTAGTTGCACAAAAAAATATTATGCACCATTAAAAAAAAAAAATTCTACCAATGATAATTTTTTATGGGTTCATAATGATAACTAACACTAACTTAAATTTTAGAAGAAAAGGTAAATATAATATAAAGATAAGTTTGTTTCATAATAATGATTCCCAAATTATTAAAGTAAGTTTGAGTAAGGTAATTTGTTATTAAGAGGAACCATCCACTCTGGAAGTCATCTATGCATTAATTCAAATGTTTAAAAACCTATACATTAATGTCATTCAAGAAATCTATGCATTAATACTTGGTTGTGAACATGGTATCTTAGTCACAAAAACAATCAAATGAGTTGTCTTAAATGAAAAAATCAACCCTTCAATGAGCTAGCTGCCTGAAACTTGTTTGTAAGAAAATTAATATTTGTTTCATGAGCATAATGGAAATATCTAAACTCTCAATGCCAAATAAAAAAAAAATGAATTATTCACCACAAAAACTTTATGTTTAGGCACTTTTCCATGATTTAAGGAAACAATTTATGCTATTTTATTTACTTTATAAAATTGTAAATGTACTTTTTATTGTAATGTGTAAAAGCATACATATATACATTTTTCTCAAAATCATATTTATTTGAATAAATTTTTAAATTATTTTTAAAATGAATTTAAATTAATATTAAAAAACATGGGAAAAGTGAAATATTTTATATAAAAGTGATAAAAAATTGATATATTATCGAAAACTATATTATTTATATCAAAGACAAACATAAAAATGTGATTAAAAACCTTAAATAATTTTATAATAATATTAAAAGATTGTATACATTTCAAGCCATGATATATATAATTAATGTTAAAATACATCTCAAATCATAACATTATCATGATATTACTTTTTAAATTGTGTATATATCTTCTTTTATGTTTGTTACCTTTGTGTTAAATACAATATAATAATTAACAACAAAAGTAAATGTATATAAACTCAACTTTATTCTAGATACAACATACTCATGAATTATAGCAAAACTTTGTGTGTTGGAGAAATACAATAATCATAACAAAGTTATTTTATGGGGTAATAGGTATAAGTTTCGATGTCTCTTATTTAGGAAATCGGTACACTCCATAAATGGGCATCTATTAGAGGACACCACCCAACTTCTATATTTCTCCCATGTAATGAACATAGAAACAACTCCCCCAAATCCAATACCCATTCCCATTCCCAATGTTATCAATGACATATTTTCATACATGTGCCTCAACCATCCTCCTTTAATATTATTCCTACTATTACCATTCCTCAATTGACTTTGCTTTTGATACTTGCATGGTTGTAAAGGATACCCGCATAAGCACTTATTCCTTTGAAATTAAGTTTCATTGAATGTGTTGAATTTCCTGCATGTTGGATTGTCCCACACAGATTTTTTGACGAAACACTTAAAGACTCCAACCATGATAATTGTGAGAGCTCTTGAGGAATACATCCACTCAAATTATTTTGGGCCAAGTCCAACTACTCCAAAGTACATATGTTACCAAGAGATGCAGGTATTTTTCCATCCAATTTATTTCTAGATAAATTCAACAATCACAAGCCACTTAGAGTACCCATGCTTGCATGGATTTCTCCCATAAGATTATCGTTTGACAAATCAAGTATTGTATTTTTCAACAACACATATGGAAAATTATACTCACCTCCTTTCATGTCAATACTTAGTTCATAATAAAGTGTATTATCAACTGTATCAATGGAAGATTTATTGACTTTAAATCCCTTGAGGTGCTCAAGATTAGATGGTATTCTCCCACTGAATTTATTGTTGGATAAATCCAACACTTGCAAATTGGTGAGATTTGTTATCTATTGAGTAATATCACCATGAATATTATTATGTGCCATACATAGGACTCTCAACTTAGAAAAACTTGTAATGTGCATAGGAAGCTCCCTTATCAATCTATTTTCCCTTGAATACAATATTTCAAGATGAGTGCAATTAACCAAAAAACATGAAAAAGTCCCATAAAAATGATTGGAATGAGCAACAAAGTACAACAAAGAAGGTGGAAAGCTTATGTTCAAATGACCACTAAGTAAGTTATAGGACACATCCAATGACTATAAAGAAAGTAGAAAGCTTTGTCCAAATGACCATTAAGTGAGTTATAGGACACATCCAATACATTTAAGTTAGTGCAATTTTCAATACCTTTAAGAAATGGGCCCTTGAAATTGTTTTCAGATAAATCTAAATAATGAAGAGAACATTTTTCGATACTTTTAAGAAATGGGCCCTTGAAATTGTTTTCAGAGAAATCTAAATATTGAAGAGAATAAAAATTTTCAATACCCTTGGGAAGTGGGCCATTTAAATTGTTTTTGGATAAATCTAAATATTCAAGACAAGAAGAAAAACCACTAAAACTATCTGGTATATCACCAAAAATATTATTACTAGTCAAATCTAAAGAAATGTGATTCTTTAATTGACCTATACTATGTGGTAATTGTCCAATTAAGTGGTTTGATCTCAAGTCAATGTCAAAAAGGGATTGAAGCTTTCCTATGGATTTGACTATGTTACCAGATAAGTGGTTTGAACTTAGATACTTGTCTTGAAGGAATTGAATCTTTCCTATGGATTCGGGTATGTTATCGGTTAAGTAGTTTAAACCCAAGTCAATGTCTTGAAGGGATTGAAGCTTTTCTATGGATTCAGGTATGTTACTGGTTAAGTGGTTGAACTCAGATACATGTTCTGAAGGGATTGAAGTTTTCCTATGGATTTGGGTATGTTACCAGTTAAGTGGTTTGCAGTGAGATCCATGCACCAAAGGGATTGAACCTTTCCTATGGATTCATGTATGTTACCGGTTAAGTTGTTTGAATTCAGATACATGTTCTGAAGGGATTGAAGCTTTCCTATGGATTTGGGCATGTTATTGGTTAAGTGGTTTGCATTCAATTCAATGACCTGAAGATTTTGAAGATTTCATATGGATTCAGGTATGGTACCTGTTAAGTGGTTTGAACTCAAGTCAATGTGCTCAAGGAATTTAATCTTTCCTATGGATTCAGATATGATATCGGTGAGCATATTTCCCCAGAGTTGTAGGTCCATCAACTTATTCAAATTGGCCATAGCTTCAACTGGAATTATGCATGTCAAACTATTATTATAAATATCCGAAGATTGCAATAAGGATAGGTTTCCCATACATGGTGAAAGGAGTCCTTCCAAACCTGCATTCAAAAGGAGTATCACAACCACTCTTCTTGTGTGTTTTTTGCACTCAATCCCCTCCCACGAACATACCTTTTTCGTGTTCTGAGCAGTCCAATTGGACAACGATCCATGCTAATCATACCAAAGAAGATGTTGAAGTTGAACAACAAAAAGGATGCTCATCATCTCAAACCAATTCAGAAGAAGAACATTGTGAAGAAGGCATAATGGATGTTGAGGCTGAACTAATTAGTTCTTTAAGTGAGTTAAGAAAATAAAGGAAGGAAAACAAGTCCCTTAAGGAAAAAATGATCAAGCTAAAAGAAAATTATGAAGAATCCCAACAGATTATCATAAGTCAAAAAGCTCAGCTGGAAGAAGCCAAAGTGATTGAAGAAACTCTCAAAGATCAGTTGAAAGAGAAACAATGTTTGGAAGCCGAAATAGTATCACAAAGAAAGGAAGTAGAGAAGAGAGAAGAGATTTGACAAGTCATATCAAGGAAATATCTGAGGACTTAAACAATTTTGAAGTAGAATTTATTCAACAAGAAATAAGACTCGAAGAATAAATCATTGTTGATGCTTAAAAGTGCAACGATGAATATTATGCTTACAAATGATTGCCAAGATTTATTATATATTATATTAATAATAAACTAGTAGGTGGGACCCCCTTGTAGACTTGTGGCACTATGGTGGATATGTTGCGCTTATATTTTGTTTGATTATGTGATGGTACCAACACAATCTTCTACAGTTCATTGTTTCAAATCATGGTTTAAAATGTTATGGTGACATGAGATGGTTGGTTGATTAATGCATGGAAATGGATGGCTTTGATGACCACTCGCAGATTATGTTAAGGCTACCCTATGGATGAAAGGATTATTATTAGTTTTGTTTTGATATTGCAATTAAAAATCGCATTAATTGGCTTAAATGATCTTGCTAAGGGATAATATTGGGGCTCTTTTAAATAAAAGAACTATACTTGAGTTCTAATGTTGTATTATTGTGACAAAGAAGGGGCATACCAAACCCTTGCTACTATAGTTATGTGCCTTGTTGAATGTTATATGTTGATGCACATGGAGTAATGTTTATAGCACATTGTTATTTTAAAGAGTTTGGCATTACCAAGGGTGGTGCACTATGCAAAATTGATATGGCAATTGTCATTTGGTTGATTAATGTTTTAGTGCTATGGTGAATCGGCTGGCTCGTACTTGGAATTGAATGAGGTTGGAATAGGAGAATATAAGGAGAAAGAAAGACTAAGGTTTGCTCTTTTGATTTCATGATATAGTTTCAGTTTTCATTCATTCTTGAGTTTATTCAAAGCCTAATTCTCTTTTTGACAATAGGGTCTTATTGTAGACAACAAGGTTCAAAACTGAACCAAACCCTTCAGATGTTTGTTTTAGAGGTGTTGATCCATCCTTGATAGTCTATGTATTCTTGTCT
>SNQJ01S0022465.1:38628-52923 GCA_010110895.2 Picea sitchensis
CAACAATAATCCCTCCATCAATAATGAGAGAAAGAGAGAAAGTCACCCAAGTTCTCACAACAATTTGACAACATAACCTCACACTAAAAGGTTCTTTCTATAACTTGAAAACATAACAATATTTCATGTTCCCAATAACAATTGTTGGGCATCTCTTCTAAGCCTATCATATGAGCAACAAAAATTGGAAAACAATTTTTTTCACTACATTAATGTTCAATATATGTCAAATATCTTGCATGTACATATTACTTGTATCTTTTTCATTACATCAATTGGAGGTCGTGGATAGTCCATTAGTTGGAGAACATATTTGTCATCTTGTACTTGCAATTTATGCACAAATAACTAAAATACAATTTATGCCTTATCCTTAAACAACGAAGTGTTACTTGATTAAACCTCTAGTAATCACAAATACAATTCATAATGAAATAACAACCCGTTGCATGACTATGCCTCTCAAACTAATTATATATTGTCATCGAGTCTCGAGATCCCACATTTGGGTGAGCAACTAGATGAAACTTGTTGTGTTTKTGTGTTTGTGTGTTATTATATGTGGATACAATTTTAATCTAGAACTTGTCTCTTTTTTGTATGTGTATTATTATTATGTGAGTTAGGGGTCATTTCCCCATAGCACAAATTTTGTAAATTAGGGGTCACTACCTTATAACATAGACTTCACCCTAGCTAGGCATGGAAAAAGGGGAATGACATCACTAACATGGAATTTGTGAAAATTCAAAATCTGAGATCTACTTAGGTAAAACCACCTTATATGAGATTTGGCTCTGTAACATTTTTGGGTTGATAATCATTTCTCATAAATATCCTAGTCTTAAAAATCGGGCTCATTTTCAAATGGTTTTGATCCTTACAGCACTTTGTATTCATGTAAAGCACTCAGATATTGTGAAAATTTAAAAACTACAAGATATGAGGGTTCACCTTCACTAGAATGGATTACTCGATATGATGGGGTATGTCTCCAAAAAATTGGGCAATATTGGAGCTGCAACACTCATGTGGCTAGATTTGTATGGCATAAGAGGATGCTTCTCCCCTCATATTATAGTTACGTGGCATAAACATAGTCAACACATTAATAATACATTAACAACACTCGATACACCAACAAAAACAAATTGAGAGAAAATACATCACAAAAAACCTGTAAAATCACCAACTAGAGAGTTGTCTACCAGTCAAGCATGTTCCAAGGGAGGAAAATCTCCAAAAGAAGCTCCTATATCTGTAATAAAGCCACATTGACATGTAAAGTGATACACACACATATATATATGGATTATATTAATTATGAGTCCAATCAAATGTATCTGGAATGGTAGGAAAACTAGAATGACATTGTATTCGTCTATGTCATTGGAATGAAGCCTTAGTAGTGGATTGTTGCACCTCTGTAAACAATTCACACACTTCTCTGTTAAAAAATGACGATGTCTATTTACACTAATATAAACATATTCATCTCATTCCTTTATTAAACTCACCTCGGACCATGGACAATGCATTGTTGGAGTGAGGACGCCCTCTCTTATTGAGGTAATGAAACTGAAATGGTTCATATTCATATGCAGGGACATTCAAATCAATTTCCAATCCATCACTATGTTTTCTTCTTTTTAGGGTTAAGAAAACTCTTCTTCCTCTTCAAAGACAACTCAAAAGCACCCAACCCAAGAGTGAAGTCATAATCCATAATATGAATATTGTTTGCTTCATCCAATAGTTTTTTAACTGGACCAACCAATTGTTCGGTCTTGTTCAAAGTATGGGGATGACTATTTAAAAGAAACTTTAAGTATCCAAACAACTCCTCTCTAGCCAACTAAAGTCCCTCAACATCTAGATCAACATTGTCACTGGCCATAATAGATTTGTTGGCATCTACATCAAGGTTTGGTGCCTCTATGATTAACTCATGAGGGAAATTGAATGAATTGGGTATTGCATCATGATCTAGTAATGAATTTGAATCCCCTGATGGGAAATACAACCAATTCACCTTTATGGCATGCTTGAAAATATTGCCACGAGTAGACCATGGGAAATCGCAAACTATAAAATGTGTGTGATACCAAGTGACAAGATATTTTTTATCACACTAAGGTTGTCTTAGTATTGCTAACTAGGAATTCTTTCAGGGAATGTATGTTGTATTGTGAAGTTACCAAATGATCATATCTATCTATGATCAAACATTGAGAGATTAATTCATTCCAAGTGGTGTGTAAAATGTTGACTGTCAAAAATGTCAATGAATTCACTAATCTAATACATTCCTTAGGTGTCATCAGTCACATGCAAAGTTGGTGAGAAACCCAAACAAACAAGATGCAAATTCAAATTTTTGTTTAGTTTCATATCAAAGGCACGAGACAATAATTTATAGGCCAGCCACACATGACCTATTATTTTCTAGTGGGAAAAATAAATAAATAATATATTCTAATAAAGAATAGAAACTAGGGGAGGCAGGTGCGGGGGGGCGGGTTCTCTATGAACTCAGAGGAAAAAGAATTTTGTACTACTGATGGAATCTTGGAAAAGACACCAACAATAAAGCATAGGCATATGCACTTCTTAAAGGACTTCAACTAGCAAATCAACGACAAATCCATAGCCTGAATGTAGTAGGCGACTAAAAAACAATCATAAGGATGATTATCTTAGTATTGCTAACTAGGAATTCTTTCAGGGAATGCATGTTGTATTGTGAAGTTACCAAATGATCATATCTAGCTTTAATCAAACATTGAGAGATTAATTCATTCCAAGTGGTGTGTGAAATGTTGATTGTCAAAAATGTCAATGAATTCACTAATCTAATACATTCCTTAGGTGTCATCAGTCACATGCAAAGTTGGTGAGAAAACCCAAACAAACAAGATGCAAATTCAACTTTTTGTATAGTTTATAGTCCTTAGATGTCATCATTCACATGCAAAGTTGGTGAGAAAACTAGAAAAACAAGATGCAAATTCAACTTTTTGTATAGTTTCATATCAAAGGCACGAAACAATAATTTACAAGCCAACCACACATGACCTATTATTTTCTAGTCGGAAAAATAAATAAAGAATATATTCTAATAAAGAATAGAAACTAGGGGAGGCAGGTGTGGGGGGGGTTCTCTATGAACTCGGAGGAAAAAGAATTTTGAACTACTGCTGGAATCTTGGAAAAGACACCAACAATAAAGCAGAGGCATATGCACTTCTTAAAGGACTTCAACTAGCAAATCAAAGACAAATCCATAGCCTGAACGTAGTAGGTGACTCAAAGACAATCATAAGGATGATGATCCATGGATCCAAGCCTAAAAAGGGTTATAGACAGAATGTGTATAATCACAAGGACCTTAAAGCCATATTTCTTATAGGTTTTGAGAGAGAATAATCAGGAAGAAGAAAAAATGGCTAATGAGGCCATTGGGAGACCTCCTTGAACCTTAGAGGTGGAGGGTAAAGAAGGTCTAGCCCCCCTAGTCTAATTATTTCACATATGACCAGGAGTCATCGCGCAAAGGCCACGGGAGTGAACACTTGGAGCACCAATGTGAGTCGGGACAGGTGGAGGAGGCAACTGGAAGGTGAAGGCAACTGGAAGGTGAAAAGACAGGGCCTCATCGACCATGGTTAAACCATGTTAATGAGAACTGGGATGATGATTTCATTATGGCATGGGGTGGTTTTCGTGTTTGTCCACCTGAGTTCGTGGATAATCAATGGTTGAAGACTATGACACAGATGGGCCGAGTGTGCAATAGTCCTGAAGCGGAGTGGAACTGTCAGGGTGACAATGATTCAGTCCTTGGCTCGGAGATATGAAGGGTCAAAGTACAACTCTCCACGCAGAGTCTTTGGTTTATCTGATTGACACAAATTTTGCACTAATTGTCACATGGGGTGAATTCTCTCAGCGTTTCCAGGCAACGTCTTTGTTATGACGAATTTCCTCTGAGTTTGATCTGAGCCATTTGTACCTTGCCCAAATCACCTTGTCAGTTCTATGTTGTTTGTGCCTCGGAGAGACTCTTCTCAGATATCTCGGGCAACCCCTCTGTTGCGTTGAACCTTTATTCATATCCATCGCCTCACTTAGACCTTCACTTCGCAGCCTCTCCTGGGACTCCTCCAATGTCAGATTCTTAGACCTCACAATTTCTAGTCCTATGCAGAATTGGGCCCTCCCCAACATCATGAACAATAGGCAAAATAACCACAATGAGCCAAGGATCACGAATTCACAAGATTTACTTGTTGGACATGACCAGCAGGATTCAGAGATAGAGTGCGCAGGGTGTCAAAGGTTGTGAATCCACATGGGATCACTCAGATCTACATTAACCTTCGAGGTTGGGACCCTCTCCCAGCATATGCACCTAATGGAGAGATTGCAAGACGAAATATTTGCTCGGAGGAGCCAAATCGAGGAGCAATGCAGTGGTATGGAGATTATGCAAATCTGAATGGATCAGATGGAAAAAGTCACCAACAACCCAGTGCCTCAGCACCCAGGGAGCTTCTAAGAATTTAACTTCAGCCACAGTAAATCAAATTTTGGATCTCAACGAGCCCGTACCAAATCCAATTTGGGAGTAGCATGGGCACTCGAAGATCAAAAAGGAACCGGGTAGCTGAATTTTTAAAATTCAAGTGTCATGTTTTGTTTTATGTTATATATAAACAAAGTTTTCTATAGATTGTGTTCTTCAAAATACAGTAGAAATGATATAGCCAGGGAAGGTGGAAACTCAATGGACACAAATTTTGTACTAACAGTCCCAATCTTCAAAGATTCTATCTCTCGAAGGTCATTCATGACCCCCTTTTTTGTACTACAGTGGATTTATCCACACTTTTTAATATAAATTTTCTTAGTTCTTATTAAAAAATAAAAAATAAAGAAGAGAAACTAGAAACTCTTGTTGTAACTAGAAATTGAATCTCAACCAATTTTACCTGGTATCTCATGGTGTTGAGTCACATGTTAATTTGTATGGTGTTGGTCTCATAGCTTGCAACAATATTGTTATATAATATATTTCATTGGAGAAAATTTATCATGTTCTGAATCTATCATATACAATTTTCATAGTAATTAATTTTTTATTTTTTTTTAAGCTTAAATCTTATCCAAATGTATAGTGCCATTTTTTTTGTTATATACAAATTCTGTGAATGTAAAACCCACAACCAATCTTCAAAATGAGTTGCAATGTCCTCTTATCCCACAGGTTAAAACCCACAACCAATCTTCAAAATCAGTTGCAATGAAGAAGGGCTCGATGTATGCAAATATAAATAATTTGACATAAATGTTATTAATAAATTGTATTGATCATTGGAATGATGATAGGCAGGATTGGGAATTGTACAAAAGAATGCCATGCAAAATAAGATCATAAAATTTTCATACTCCTAAGATACGCCTTCATAGATTCATATTTAAGGTTTGCCTCCATAGATTCATAGTTATAGAGTGCAGATACTTCACATAAATAGGTAAAGAAAGCAGCTTCTTCTGATTTAGAACTGGAGCTTGCTGGCAATGTGGAGAATTCGACAACAGATTGATCAAAAAGGGATGGCAACTTATCTCATTTGTGCACTCTTTGTTCTTGAATTTTTTTTCCATATTTTAACATGTTTATTTTCTTTTCCTATGTTTTTTTCCATACTTTATTGTCTAACATCATTTGCATATTCGTATTTGTTTAACAAATGAAGTTGTATGTCAAATATTTCCTTCATTCCTAGTATTTCCAAGATGATTTCTCCATTATTGTGGATGAGATATTTATACTTTGTAGGATATTGTGCATAGAATGAGTTTGGTGAAATTAAATAAAATAAAAAAGAGTGAGTTTGGTTAAATTCTATGCCTGTTATGTCTTTCAGTTTCCTTGTCTTTCAGTTTCCTTGTGGTCTCTGTTGTTCAAAATGAATTAATCTCTCTTCGTCTAATATCGATTTCTCATTAAAAACAACCGATCATTGTTTTTAGATAAGAAAAAGTTTTACTGGACGGAAATCTAAGCTTCAGACATTATCACTTTATTGGGTTGATCATAACCTAAAGGGTTGGCCCTGATTTCTTGTTGGGTTGGTCCTGATATCTATAAGGGTTTAAAGTCCATGAACGTCTTTTGCACCTTCGTTTATATAAGGTTTAGGTATCGAAGCTTGTAGCGAGGTTGATCCCTATGGGTTGTGCCAAAATGGTCCTTGAAAATTTGAAATTAAATTCATTTGATGTTTAATGTATTGAACTGTCATCCTCGTTGCAATAGCAGGAGAATTGATTCAGTCCAGAACTCAAGAATGAGCATGTTTGAATGTCCAGAGAAAGGTATAGACATAGAAAGGAAATAATAATTATCAAGATATGTTTAATATGTTAGAGATATCTCTTACAAATTCATATCGTAAGATGCGGGGGTGGCATTGATGATATGGATCCAGGCATTAGAAGCTCAGAGCTCTAATGGTTTGAGTCCCCACTATTATGACAAATCCTGTCCCGAGGCCCTGTCTATCATTAAATCTGGAATAGAAGATGTTGCTTCCTTGCTTCGTCTGCATTTTCATGACTACTTTGTTAAGGTGAGCATACATTGATGTTCATGAATGTTCATCAATGGTTCATTTCTTGAAGAGTGATTGAATACTTTAAGTTATATGTAAAAAAATTATCGGGGTCCATCTCTCTCCATCATGAAGAATGATGGTATATTAGTGTTATGTTTATTACAATATTTGTCTGCGTTGCTTCATCTCATTTTGGAGTTGGACAAATGTTTTCTGCAGCATCTGGACGGCTTTGTTCTCTACTTCCTTGCCGGGAAGTACTAACACTTAATCAAATCCCTATAACGTTGAGAGATACTAAAATTTCCTTGTAAGACAGTAACCAATCCGAAATTGTGCAATCTCATTGTTTTAATAGGAATAAGGAATAAGCTAAACATGCTACAACTAACAAGAGCTAGCAGTTGGTCTTGTCTTTGATTTAGGGTTTACGATTTCGGGTTCAGACACTTGAACACTGCAATTCTTGATATCGGGAATAACTTTGCATTCAATTCGACATACGGACTGCAAGATTTTGATACACTCGAAAGAAAACGACGCCCTGCCATGCTGATTATATTTTCTATTGTAAAGCATGGCCATCCTTCCAAGTTCCAGCGCTGATGACATAATACGAACACACATATATATATATCAACAGTGCATTTGAGCAGTTGGTCTTTGATTATGTAAATTTTGCAATATATATATGGAGTAAGCTAAACATGTTACAACCAACGAGAGTTAGCATTTTTAATGCAACTGAAGGAATAAGCTAGGAAGAAAGACAAAGATTTACTAATCCTAACAGCAAGGAAGACAGATAGAGATATATGGTAATTACGCCGAAAGGCATACACCTATTGATTATGGACACATTTAATAGGTTTTTAGTGCTTAATTAGTTTTGTATGGACAAAATTAAATATTGATGGAATATTCTTAATAGTCCCAATAAATCAATGGTTGTGATTTCAACCACTAAGTTCTTCAAGACATCAGTTATGTTTATTTTTTAGTTTTACTTAATCATATTTAAAATTTACTATGGTGGCTAGGTGATTGCCAGGTATGAGTGATTAGGGTTTCATTTTCTATGCCAATCTAAACCTTTGGCCTTCACCAGCCACATTCTGGACACACTATCTCCTTCCAACCAACTCCATCCGTCCACCTCAGAGCCGTTTCTCTTTCCCAGCGATTCAAGTTTTGCAAGCCGTCCTTTAGGCATTCACCAACCACGAATTTGTGACTGTGATATTGGTAACTACAAGGAATGAATTTGTGGCTGTGATAGTGGTAACTACAAGGAATAAGCAAGAAAGCCAAACAGAGATTTCCAAACGATAAAAACAATAATCTGATATAAAAAGTAAAGATTTCCAAAGACTCGTGGGCAATACACTAAAAACTCATGTAGAAAAACTTAAAACTCGTGGGCAATACACTGACCTCCGTGGACAGTTGACTCCTTGATTTGGACCTGTAACAACAGAGGAGAGGAAGCAGAGAAACAGGAGAGTCCAGAGGGTTGACGCTGGAGTAATCGAATGGGTTGGAACGTCGAGGCCGATTACAGGCTGTATTAAATGATATCACGAAACTCCCTGCAGCCAACTTAGGGTGAACGGCGCCGCGGTAGACGGGAGAGCAAACACGTTAACGGAGTTTCGATAAGGCAACACTAAACGGCTGGAGAGGGGCTTGCTAGAGACGTGAAAGACACGGTCCTCGGCAAACCCAAAAAGTAGCATGTTTAGCTTACTCCGTTTGAAACTACTCGCTTTCAAGAAAGTTGGCGCTCCTAACGAGTTTACATAACGGGAGAGTTACTGCATGGGATACGGGCTCCCTGCAATTAAGGCGACAGAACAACAATTTAGGGAAGTAGCCTTGGAATACCTAGTTTGAATTTGTGCAAACCCTCCATCTCATGTAGCGAACTTGAAACCGAATCGGCCAAGATTGATAATAGAATCGTGGGTCAATAAATTTGAGTTGTGGTGGCACGAGCTTGAGAGCAGTTTTCAGCTTCAGTAATTGTTGTTCATTGTTAAAGGATTTAGTTTGGAATTAGTTTTTTCCTCCAATTTACTCTGCCTTCTATCCATCAGTTTCTATTCCCTGTCCCAGTCCCATTTTGAGAAATATATTTGTTCTTTTCATGCATACAAGCAATTACACTGCCTACCCATAATGTTTTTACAGGTTAGTTTCAGCAGTAAACTCCAAGTTCAAATTCATTATTGTACGTTTTCGTGATATCAAGACTATATACAAAGAGTGAAGTTTTTTTTTCTTTATGCGTCTATAGTCCTATCTTCCACATTTTTGTCATAAGATCAATGGGTTATCATTCTAGACCTTTCTCTCATGAAGAGAAAAAAAAAAATGTTCCTTTTTTCATTGACTATTAGACCCTGTACCTATCGCATATACTAATTAAGAATACCTTGTAAAGGAAAACCTTATCTTCACCCAACTTTTCGTATAAAAGACATTTCTTTGAGTAAACCTCTTTGCCCTCCGAACTATGGTCCATACTTTGTTTTGCACTGAGTATATTACTCAAGCTTAAAGCTATACTTGAGGTTAAATCTCTGTTTTTAATCCAGGTATATTGACAAAGCTGATCCTGTATATATTGCGTCATCACATTTCAAGATAGAAAAGGTTAAAGGCAGAATATTCCAGTGATATATTTATTATTTGAAGGGTATTATATAAAAGAGGATTCACACTTCAAACCTGGGCATTGTACCATATTGTAAAGGTGTAAAGAGTCTTGTCTCAAATAGAATTTTTCAGTTGAGCCATGCAAAGCTTTTTAATAATGTTGTTCTATAAAACAGAGTAAGAGTCCAAGCCTTGGAATTGAGCATTTTAAATCCACCTGCCCAATTCTTGTGTAATTCAAGAGCCGTTCATTATTTTAAGGCTCTCATTCTCAAATCAAAGTTATTGTAAATCTTATTTAATAAACATATTGTGAATGTTTTATCTTTCTTCTATTGGCATATATTTAATAATCATTAGATATTTGATGACTGTTGAATAAAGAATGATTTTTATATTATTTTAGATGAGATTTTTCAGTCGATGCCCCATGGGAAGTAGGAGAGGATGAGGAAGAAAACCAAATGTTGTTTGGTAAGAAGGGAAAAACAAGAGAATCCAATTTTCCATGCATGTTAATACCAATTCAGAAGAATTCAACCAGTTTGTTCAAACTAGGCACTTATCTCTAGGAGGCTAACAAACACACTAGATGTTCCTGAATTTCCTCAAACAATACAAGAAAAGGATGGATGGGAAGAACACCAAGTTAAACATGCATATGGAATTTTAAACTGGCCCAATAGTCCTAAGAATCCTCCATTGGTTGTTACTGCCCATATTGTTCAGTTATCTCTTTCCTTCAAAGCCCACCAATCATTAAAATCAAATACTCACCTCCAGAATTATTACCTGATGATAAGAAAAAAAAGAAGCCTTAAATGCCCAACATCCAATCATCCTCCCAATCTACTTCAGTTCATGAAAAATCAGATACTCAAGAAACAGGGCAGGAAGGAAAAGGGGAAATTCCATTTCTGGATATGCATCCATAATTGCTCTAAAATGATATTTTATTCTGCTTTTACGATATGTACATTGTTGAGTCAGTCTAGATAATGTTCTTTTTGAGATTTTGTCTAGTGTTCAAGCTATGATATTTTGAAACTTTGAATATCATGATTTTCAAGTCTTGGAACAATAGAGGAACAAGTAGAGCATGATTATATAATCTATTTTTTTTATGAAATGTTTTATATATTATATGTAGCTTTATGATATATTTTTGAAATGATGAGCCTGGAGAAAGTGAGCATAAGATATAAGTTGTCTTTCGTAATAGAGTCTAGTGGGCTCCTACCTACCTCTTGTAAATGAAACATACATAATATTTTTCCCTCTTATCAATTTCTTCAATGACTCATAACTATTATGGCATGTTTTAATTTCTATTTTTTTTTATGACATGTTTTATATATTATATGTGGCTTTATGATATATTTTTGAAATGATGAGTGGAAGTCACAAGGGAAAGTGAGCATAAGATATAAGTTGTATTTCCTAATAGAGTCTAGTGGGCCCCTACCTACCTCTTGTAAATGAAACATACAGATATTTTTCCATCTTATCAAGTTCTTCATTGACTCATAACTATTTTTTTTGTTATGGTAAAAATGTGTTAATTAAAGTGAAACAATTAAATTGAATATCTGTTGATGAATGGTACAAAAGGAAAGGAAGACATCAATGAAAAGACATATTCATCAATTGAGAGGTATGCTAAAGCTTTGAGAGTTTTCTTCCAATGATTATCTTTCACCATTCTAAGTTTTATATGGGCTAAACTGCTTTGTTGATAGCAAGGATTTGCTTAAAACGTGACAAAGAAAGGCAGATTGATACTAATCCTATGGTAATCCCCTTAAGGTTATTCAATTTTCTGCATTTGTTTACACATATTAGAAGTTCTGAACCTGTTCAGTGCTAATTAGTGACACCTTTTGCAAAATATTAATTGTGTACTCCACATTACTTGAGGTGGTCTGAGTTTTCACTCTAGGATTTCATTTTCTTTCTTTGGAACTTAGTTGCCTTTGTATGTGTATATTTACATATAAGGCTTCTAAAGACTTCTCTGGTCCAAGTCTTCACGGAGATTTGTAAATTGTAAAATCATTTAGCGTGAACCACTATTGGGTTATTTATAAAAGGATCATTGCATTTTTTTCATGGTGGCTCTTATTTCTTCAACATTTAAACATTTTTAGTGCTTGTATTTTCYAGATTTCCTTTATTATTGTTGTTATAAATTTCAGTTTTTTGAAGAATTTTATATACATTTTTGTACATTTCAATTTGACATAGTTTTCTTTTATTCATTGTATTTTTTATTTAGTTTATGTATAGCTAAAAGCAAAAGAATAAAAATTATAAAATCAAATTACATTAAGGTCAAGATTCTTTTCATTTGGAACTTTGATTATTATTCTTAGGCTATAAACATAGGGTGATAATCTTGCTTACCTCGCTTAACCTAACAAGGTATGAAGTGTTTTGTGAGAAACATTATAATTTCTCACTCAACACCACCTCCATTGAGAGAAGAATTGCATGATCAAGAAGAAGATGCTGACATTAGAATTGTGAACCTTATGAAACAAAATAAAAAAACCTAGGAGGAAATAGTGTAGTAGACATAAAATTGCTTGTGTATGATTGGTGAGCTTTGACATATAATTTGTACATTTCATGATTTTCTATCTTACCTTTGACTGTTATATATGATGTTCTTTTAATTTGAATTTTGTCTCTTTGCCACTATGATCCGTATGTGCATTGTTTACTAATTAAATTTGGTATGAAGAAATGAGAGTGATGTGAGGCAAGGGGAGGGGTTGTATGTGTTGATGATTATAGCCACGTGAGACATCCTCTAGGACACAGACTAATTAAGTCGACCTGAGAGAGAGCCTCTGAGATGGGTGTGTGATTCCTATCTAAGACAAAATTGGAACGTAGTGACGGCCTCCTCCTTACAAGAATTGAGAAGAACCCTAGATGATTCTCCTGTGTAACGCAGTGAGAAAGGAGATTTATTGAGTTCGACGTGCCTGTGGTTGAGCACAAGGTGAACATGTGAATTCCCATGAGCTGGGTGCATTGTTAAGAGACATAGATGAAGACGATGTATTAGCCTCCTCTGAGCAGAGAGTTGAGATGATGAACTCCAGATGACTCTCCTGTGTAATGCAGTGGGAAATAAGATCTATTGAGTTGGACGTGCCTATGGATGGGCACAGGTGAATGTGATCCTAGTGGCTGAGCACTAGTGAGTGGTTCTCCTGTGAGACGCAGTGAGATAGAGATATGAACATCCCTATGGATGTGCCCCTAGTGGCTAAGCACTAGTGGGTGTATGAGATCCCTTGCTATATTATTCAAGAGTCAGACTTACCTGTAACCCTATTTGTAATGTAAAGGGTATAGGTTGGACCCACCTTAATGTAATAGATAATTAATATAAAAGATAATTTTTTTTTTGTGAATAAAAAGTGGATCCTTATATTAATTTCAACTGAAGGCTTACAAAAAGACATGCAACCTATCTACATACACAAAAATGCCTGCGGCTGAAGGTATAACTGATTACATTGCTCTTCTCGATTTCCCGAGGTCCAAGTCCCTGAAACCATAGGATCAGATCAATGGTCCTCGATGGCCCACAACCAACAGTTGAGATGCTCTTCTTGACTTCACACTTCGCATTGTCAAAGGAATGGATTGCACTATTTTCTTGAAACCCGTACCCTCGAACTTCACTACGGTTGTATCGCAAGTTCACATTTCGCGACTTTTGGCTGCTCCCGATTTCGAGAATTCGCGCCTCGAGATAGTGAAGAACCGAGTGTTCCCCTTCTTTCGATCCCCAAAATTGCAAGCTCTTCGAGACCAGATTGATCGTCCAGATTTCCTCGCAATCAACGGTCCAGATCCTCTCTCGCGTTTCGCGATTTCGCATATCACAACTTTGCGACTTGGGAAGACAGCTCCCTCCTAGCTTCTGACTTCCAATTGTCGAGTTCCCGAAATCATCTATTGACGGTCTAGATCTCCTCGAGCACCAACGGTCCAGATCTCTTCGAGCACCAACATTCCAGATTTTGGGATTTCGCACATCGAGATAGCGAAGAATTGAGTGTTCCCCTTCTTTTGATACCCGAAATTGCGAGTCCTTCGGGACCAGATTGACGGTCCATATTTCCTCGAAATCAATGGTCCAGATCCTCTCTCGCATTTCATGATTTCTCATTTCACGACTTGCGACTTGGGCAGGCAACTGCTTCCAAGCTCCTGACTCCCGATTGACGAGTTCCCAAAATCATTTGTCGACAATCCAGATCTCCTCGAGTACCCATGTTCCAGATTCTCTCGCGCTTTTCTCTACTTCGTGACTTTGGGAAACAACCTCATTCGAGCTCCTGACTTCCGATTGTCGAGCTCCCAAAAACATCTGTCGGTTGAAGATCTTCTGCACTGATGCTTACGGTTTCCCTCTCTCCTGATATTCTGATCATTTTTGACTTGGAAGAATTTCTAAGTAGATAGAGGTGGCACCCCATCCGGATTAGGGCCATCCAGCTGGGCAATCTCCTCACATTGGAGCCAGAGGGGTGAGATTTGGGACTGCCTAGAATCGTGGAGAATGATCGGTTGCATAGAGTCAACCCCTGCATTGGCTAGTCTGTCTTCTACTTTGTTTTCACTTTGTCAAATGTGTGAGGGGTTAGAGTTAGAGAGGGTATGAGAAGAGCCTAGAAGCTGTAAAGAGGGCCAAGGAGGCACCAACTAGGAGTGATTTTCCCTGGATCTCTGTCATTCAGGATTTTTGTTGCCAAGTGTATTATGATTTTGGAGTCTCCTTCAATGATCAGACAAGTGAGGTTTTGATCTAGAGCCATTTGTACTCCTTTGATGAGACCCCAAATTTCGGCTGAGTTATTGGTGTCACATCTGAGATTTTCTACAATGAGGCTTTGTATTTGGCCCAAGCTGTTTCTTATGACCATTCCATAGCCTGAGTGTCCTAGATTGCCTTTTGATGTGCCATCAAAGTTGACCTTATAGAATCCTAGCGGGG